>JAVJIF010021752.1:0-108769 GCA_038442645.1 Agave tequilana
TAACTGTGAGCTGTTCTCCCAAATCGACTGAACGGTAAATTCAGGACTGAAACATCTCTGCCCTTCTGCCGTATATATATATACCCTCTGACGGTGCCATAATAATACTAATCTGATGTCTGCTTATAAAAGAACACTGTCAGAACTTCAAAAGGCTAACCCATTCTGAATAATATAAAGTGAGCTGACTTGGTGAGATAATCAATAATACTTCTTTCAGACTACGAACCAAAGCTAATGAAATCCATAGAAATCTGTAGTGTTGAAATCCATAATATAATATAAAACCCTTCATGGCATGATGTTGTCCTTCTGCAGTAGAATTACTGATGTGCTACATACATACTAATTCCCGAGAATAGACCAGAATACCCAAGATAAAGAAAATCCTGATAAATACTGAGTATAAATCAAGAAGGCCAATAATTAAGAATTTCTGTGTACTGGGCGTTGCTAACTCTGAAAGACGTAGCCAAAAATATAGAATAGCATGAAGAACTCTGAATACTGACTTCTAAATGTAACCCGACTGCAGATGAAACATGTAGAAGATATCTGAGCCCTGCAAGATTGGTCGAATGGATCATTGACAAGGATCATGGCGATGGCTCGGATACAGCGATAAAACCATGTTCAGCGGATCCATGAAAACAAGCTAGGCGGAAGAAATCCGAGGAACGGGCTAGGGTGCTAAGCACTGAAGGGACTAGCCACGGACGAAGCCTAGCCTAGATGAGGCCATCGCGTAGCACGCTCAGGCGTTAAGCATTAAGGTGCAGCGAAGCTAACGCTCT
Organism: Agave tequilana; assembly: GCA_038442645.1. NCBI lineage: Eukaryota > Viridiplantae > Streptophyta > Magnoliopsida > Asparagales > Asparagaceae > Agave > Agave tequilana. The sequence goes on from JAVJIF010021752.1 coordinate 795, forward strand.
GCGAGGCTCGCATATGGCGAAGCTCACGCGGCGAAGCCAGCGCGTAACACAATGCTAAATGCTAAGCACCAGGGTGCAGCGAAGCCCACACCCGGTTAGATCCATGGGTGACTAGAGCATGACCCTCGCCTAGCGAGGCTAGCGGAGCCTATGGTCCCCCAAATCAATAAAGACTGCCAGGAGTTAGTGGCTCTGAGAACACAATCAAGAAATTATAATAATCGAAACGAGTCTCGAATGCTATCTTCTGAATAATAACCTGACTGCAGATCAGTTCTGAGAATACCCGAGTTCTATGAACATGGTCGAAGAAATCATGATCGCTATTGAAGTAATAAAAATGAAAAATATCATAACTCTGTCTGACAGAAGTCCTGATTCTGGAATACTGTTTTATACTGACACTCCTCATGTAATGATATAGTCTATCTGATTATATAAGTGATGACTACTCTACTTTTTGTACTGGTCCCCCGTGATGTATCCATAAATACAAGAATAAAATGCGAGGCCGAAAATCTATCCAATACAAGACAATGTAATGTACTAGAATAGAGGAATGCCAGAACATAATGAGAGCGAACCACATCTGCCCTGTTGTTACCTCTCTAGTCTACGCATATCTTAAGTTGGCATAAGGATTATGAAATCAGAATAGTAAAAATAGAAGAGATATGACCATGAATTAGGGAGGTAGACACAGACGGACTAGGATTGGTGATGATAGTGCAATGAGATGGATATGATATAAAAAATTTACCAACTCCCGGACATGCTAAAATGGGGACAATGGTTACGGTCAGTACCTTCAGGGTTCCTTTTTCAGATATTAAATATCCTTCCCTGTTCTCACTCCATCAGTATCTTGATTTCCCCTTCAGTCAGATTATATGTTTTGCCTTCCTCTATCATGTGCCCTAGTCCTTGATCTCTTTTGTACTTAACTTATGCTTGATGTTGGGGGATGAAGTGAGGTTATTCTGCCAGTAGGTCCTGGATTCCTTCCCAATAGTGATACTGGATGAGTTGATCTGATCTGTGCGATGTTCTCTGCCTCCTTGAACAGACAGTCACTTTTCAACTAATCTCCGGACCCGTATATGACATAATTTATAACCTTTCTGGCAGTTGCGTTGTAGGTGCCCGACTTTAGACAATACCCACATGTCATATGCTGAGGACAAGGTTTGAGGGATGGCTTAGCTAGTGGGGCATCCAGGGGCCTGTCTGAGTCTTTAACTCCCATCAACTGAGAGGGTCTCTTCGCCAACTTCATCTGCATCTCATTCTGATCCTTCTTCCCTGGGTCCGTTCTACTTCCCGAGCGATTGCAAAAAACTTGAGAATACTTCTTGGGCTGCTTGAGAATAAGAAACGTCTTGATCCTTGTCTTAAAGTCTCATTAAAATATTACTTGCTCGGTTCTCCTTGTCAGCCACCATGTAAGACACCAACTGACTATGCCTTAGGACTTTTGCAGTGTACTTATCTACAATTCAATCTTCTTACTGCAATTTGATAAATCATTCTTTTATCTCTTTCTAAGCTATTACAGAGAAGAATTTTCTCACAGAAATCCTTCGAGAACTGGTCCCAAGTGATGGGCTTTTCCAGTCTCGCTGCTTCCGCCAACCACCACGTTCTGGCCATATCTTTTAACTGAATCTTGGTCATTTCCACTTGGTTCTCGTCAGGAATCCGAGTTGCCTTCAGAAGATCTGTCGTGTTTACCCGCCACTGCTATGCATCCAGGGCTTCTCCATGCCCGAAAGATTGTCGGCTGTAATTTCCTGAATCTGACATGTTGCCTGGCTTCTGTTCCCGGAGCGCAACCAATAATCTTTGGTGCGAGACCTTCGTCTGTTCTTGTTAGTTTTTCATCATATTTTGCAGAAATCATCTCAAATCAATACTTCCTCTATTAGGGCCACTCTAAGAAGAACCAGAACTGTTATGATTTCCCCGTCTTTTCATGTCTGAGTTGGTCAAAGAATAACGAGAAACTGAAGTATGAAAGGATGGGAGATCTTCAGAATTCAAGGGTAAGATTATCAAGAGAGAATGGATAACTTTATACTTGTAGTTGGATTGTATAACCACGACTCATGCATTCCAGTTGCAAATCTCTTTACCATTAATTTGCCGACTGGTTGAGCTTAGGCTCTGATACCACCCTGTAACGCCCCAATCCGGCGGGTACGGAGACGTCACTGCGACGTATATACGCAGGTCAGAAATACCCTCACGTATATACGCTAAGCATCAGTACAGGTAAGAATCAGAGTACGGAAGCACGTGATGCATTATACATTCCAACGCATGAGTACAGTTACAAAGTTATTACAGGAAGCGACCCAATATTACAATAATATTACATCACCAATATGGTGCAAATGCGAGAATACAAAAGATGTACAAGTATGAACAGTACAAATGGAGGCTCAGAGTCATAACAGGAAAACTCTAGAGCCGAGCAGGGGGCCTGGAAGGATGGGGCTCTGGACGGTCTACTGGAGATCCACGCTACCACTGCACCACTCTGATAAGCAACTGGGAGAATCCACACGCTCCAAGCTCCAAGACCTGGACATGAGAATCCGGAGGAGTCAGAACTCTCCGGCGAGTGGTGATGCGAAAGCCAGATGGCGAGTATAGATAAGCGCACGTGTATCGATAAATCTGAATCATAAACATGAAAATCGTGTCGTAGGCACAAGCATGCAGAAGCAAGTAGATATAAAGCAAATGATATCAAGCAGGGAAGACTCATAGTATGATTAGATAAGAGCAGAAGACTAATGGAATAGAACACGGGTGCTGAAGCAGGATGTAAGCAGGTATAGTATAATAATCATAAACTGAAAATCCGAGTAAAAACCCGATATAATCAATCATGGCAAAACATACTACGGATTTATAGCTGACATCTTTTATTATTATTATTACTCGTCTTACTCTGATGTCTAAATATGTGAACTAGCGTCCCAGCGCACATATATCAACATCTGAGTAAAGCAAGGTTGTTATTGGAAACCAACGGGGTATCAACGAACAATGTTTACAGTGGGTCCCGTGCATGCTCGGGACCACGGTCCAGGACGTTCCGTTACTGGTGCTCGGAACCAGCCGCAAGGCGTACATGAGGGTCTTATAGAATACCCTTATCAAAATGGTACCAGGAAGGAGGGAGCCAGCACTCCCCTCGGTCGCCTTGAGGCCCACAGGTCAGACCGAAAGTTTTAGTTGTACAACATACCTAGTACCACTGTAAACACGAACATATATTGATAGCTGCAAGTTTCCCCCGACCGATGCAAGTTGTTCCTTTTTATAATTTATTATGTAATTATCAATTTACGGGAATAGCAGGTGCAAGACATGATCAAGAATTCAGGAGTACATGAGTACTATAAATTCAGGTCACTGTATGTATATAATACAGGATAACAAGTATAAGATTCAAGTCACTGTATATAATACAGGATAACAAGTATAGTATTCCCGTAAATGTGATAGTCACAGATCAAGTATTAGTATGTCAGGAGGCAAGTGATAAGTCATGTCATAGCAAGAAGCAAGTGTCAAGTAGTATCACGCCGTGTGTCAGGTGATGACACATCAGTTGTCAAGGTGTCCAATATTAGCATGTCGATGGTAAGTATCAAGTAATAGCATGTCAAGTGTTAATATATCAAGCATGTACTTGACAAGTGATAGAATAATAGCTGAGCACAATCAAGCAGAGCTGAGTAAGCTAGAGCGAAGCTAATGTACAACACTAAATGCTATCACGCTCGGCGTGGTTACCGCTCGCAGCGTAGCTAGGCACACGTGTCGCAGCAAGCGTATGAACGCCATACTACCACTCACGGGGAAGCCATGCTCACGGGGTAACTACATTCGAACGGAGTAAGCAGTAAAGTGTTGACGCTAAGTCCGCCTACCAGGCGTAGCATAGAGAAAGTCCAGAGGACTTTAAACCTCAAAGGTTGTACCCAGAGATTAGACCCGAAGGCAAGGGTACCTGAAAAGAAGATGTTAGTTCCAGATAAAAAACATAAGACAATCAAGTCGATCCGACGAAGCGAGAAAGTCAAGAGGAAAGCGAGAACACTCGCCTACACCTTCGGAGAACACGGTGAAATCCCCGATCTCTGGAATCCAGGTAATCAACGCGTCAACGGGTTAAAGAGAAAGTGATAGAGAGAGGAGAAAATCAGAGAGAGAGAGAAAGAGAATGAGAGATAGGAGAGAGAAAGTGAGAGCTAGAGAGAGAAGTCCATGGAAAGAGAGAGTGTACAGGGAGAGAGAGTATGTATAGGGGGACGCGGGTTTGAGAGTGAGACGCGGGGGTCGCAGACGCGGGAGTCGCGTCGCGTAGATGCCACAAACGCAAGGTTCGAGACACGCGTTCAAGTTATAACACGAGAAGAACGCGGACGCGGATATGGGTTCCGCGTCGCGTTAACACGAGAAGAATACAGACGCGGGCATGAGCTCCGCGTCGTGTTGACACGAAAAGGACACAGACGCCGGCATGAGCTCCGCGTCGCGTCGATACAAGAACGCGAAGGCCGCGTTAAGGAATTGCCTGAACGCGGGGTGAGCTCTGCGTCTAGCAATTACACAACAAGGGAAATAGAGAGACAGGAGAACAAGGGGGAGACGCAGGAAAAGAAGTATGGGAGACACAGGGAAGAAAATAAAGGAAAGAAAGAAAGAGAGAATGAAAGAAAGAAGGGAAGAAAAGAAAGAAGGAAAGGAAAGAAAAGAAGAAGGAAAGGGGGGATGATGGCCGGCCATGGCCGGCGGCGGCCGGAGGTGGCCGGAGACGGCCGGAATCCGGTAGCGCAAGCCCAAGCCCAAGCAATCACGGGGGTGCAAGTGTAGTTAAAATGGGGAAAATGGAGTTTTGCAAAAGGGGTTTCGGAGAGCGAAGCAATAGCTTGTTAGAAAGAGTATGACGAGGAGAGGAATATGGCATGGTCGTTGGTGGCCAAAGTGGAGTATGTGGTGGTGGAGAGGGTGGAGAAGGTGGTGGTGGAAATGGGTTATTTTGGTGGAAAAAGGAGGAAGAAGATGGTGTTGTGGTTGATGTTATGGTGGTTGTTGTTGTTGGAATGGAGGAGGAAATGGAGGGGAGAATGGTGGTGAAAATGGTGGTGGAGAAATGGGAGAGTGGCCGGCCAAGAAGGGCACGGATCATCCCTTGGGCTGCTGTCGTTTGCAGGAAGGAGAAGGAAGGAAAGAAAATTAAAGAGAGAAAGAAAGAAGGGAGTATATTTAAAGGAGGGGGTTGTTGATTATTACATGTTTTCCATCCATCCTATTAAAGAGAGCTGCGTCTCTTTCAAAAAATGGGCTGCGTCTCATTCGACAGAGACTCGCGTCTGGTAATTTCCCAGATGCGAGGATGAAACTCACGTCCAGAGAAAAACGCGAATGCTGCGTTAGACAGAAAAGACAAGAAAGCATGGTTGATAAGATTCAGAATTGATCTTGCAGGACATAAGCATTAAATGCAGAATGAAGATGATCTCTGCATTAAAATCGAATCCGTGTTAGGTGAGCCCCACGTCTGGCGAGGAGAGAGAAATGAAAAAAGAGAAAAATAAAATTTCTGGATAAAATTCCAGTATCTGGGAAAACACCGAAAACTCCAGAAAAGTCCAAAAAATGAAGTAGCTTGGAAAGCTTCTCAAAAATTCTCAAAAATAATAAATATTATTTAAAGATTTTTGGTGAAATCTCTTTTAGAAATTCAATCCCATTTTCAAAATAAAAATCCTGAAGTCAACCGTCAATACCGGTCTATACCGGGTCGGCCGGATTTTGATAAAATCTGAAAAATCTTAGAAAATTTCAGAAAGGAGAAAATATAATTCTAAAAGAAATATGAAAGCGGAATTCAGAAATTTGTTTCTAATTGTAAACTAAAATTCCTGGAATCAACCAGTGATACTGGCCGACACCAAGTCTAAGGGAATTTTGATAAATTTAAAAAATCCCAGAAAAAGTATTTAGATAGAAAATGTGATTTTAAGATGTTATGGGGAAGCCGTTTTTAGAATTTCAACTCTGTTTGTAAATTAAAAATCCGAGAATCGAGCAGCGGTATTGATCGACCCCGGTTTTGAAGATTTACAACTTAATTCAGGAAAATTTCAGAAAATCATGAAAAATCTAGAATATTGGAAAACAATATTTGAAACTAAAATCGGTCAAATCAGAATAGCAGAAAGACCAAATCGAGGTATACTCTAGGATCGGGCTCCTGGTTCAGACTAGGGCTGACTCCGAGTTCACGAATCCAGATTCAAGGCAAACGATCATATAAATATCTCATAATACAAAACAAATACAGGAAGTAAATCAAAAAATACGATCAAAAAATACGAATATGCAACTAAGTACGTATTCCGGAAGCGGGGTGTTACAGGGACGGAGCCCCTGGGAATTTTACTTTTGGGATCGACTTTTTTGCAAATCTCGTTTTATTTGTACTCGCGATGAGTTCTGTGAGGACTGACTCAGAAATAGGCATTTTGTGAAGACTATGATCATGATCACAGTCCTCACAAAAACTCAAAAATAGGGTATTTTGTGAGAACTGCGAGTTGCAATCCTCATAAAGACTCAAATATAGGACTTGTTTGTGAATATTGTGATCATGATCGCAGTCCACTTATGTGATTTTGGTCGCAATCATAATAGGACTCAAAATCATGACATTTTTTTGAGAACTATGATCATAGTCGCAATCCTCATAACTATTGCATTTTATGAGGACCGCCATCATGAGCGCAATTCTCAGAAATAGGACTGCGATCATTTTGTAAGGACTGCGATCATAGTCACACTCGTCAGAAATAAAGCATTTTGTGAGGACTGCGATCATAGTCGCAGTCATCTTTACTAGATCATTTTGTGAGGACTGTGATTATAGTCACAGTCCTCAAAATTAAGGCCTTTTCGAAGCGGTCTGTTTTTTTTGAAGCGATTACTTAAGGGTATTTCATGTTTCATCGTTGATGAGTGCTTCAGCGCTTGACATGTGGGCGCATATCCTTACTTTAAAAAAAGAGGTGGCTGAAGCGAACAAAATAATGAATCTGATTTTTTTTCTAATTACGGTTTGACATAGGGGGTGTAGCGCAAAGCCCCTTTTCATTTTTTACTTTTCGTATTTACTCTCAAAATATTTCTTTTTCCTTTTTTATTTTTCCTCCAAGTAATTGTTGATCAGAATAAATAGAGGTAGTTAAAGAAAAAACACCTTGATTTCTCTTCTCTATTTTTCTTCAGCCAATTAGAATTCAAAATCTAAAAAACTCTCGGTCTATTATTTTATTTTGATAATTTGGAGAAGGAAAAATTATGTATATTATTTCACCAATAATTACATCAATATATAGGCATGTGATCGTGAAATGAAAGTGATAAGAATTACCGTGTAGCTTTGGGCTAACAGGTCGTGTTCACGAGTAGGAAAGCGATAGAAGCTTTTCGGTGTTTTTGTTTAGTAACAAAGAATAGAGTTGGTGTCTTTCTTTTTTTATAAATTGAAAAAGAGAATGGTGAGAAGGGAAATGATTAAAAGAAAAATTGCAAACTTAAAGAAGGCTTTGAAAAAGGTGATTTTTTTTTAAAAAGCTTGAAGAGTGATTTGTTATTTTTAATATAAGAAGAAGATCTGGGCTCACTATCTCACTACTCAACGATGTGTTCTTCTCTTGAAATTTCTAGTGCCTCAACTTGATCATAAGAAAAAACTTAAGCTTGAGTTTAGAAAGTTTTAAGCAAAGCAAATAAGATAGTTTGAAAAAGTTAACTCTTTTCTTTAAGAAACCATCTTGAATTGAATGTTAAATTATCAAGTTTTTCAAGTATGAAATAAAAATAAGTTCAAGAGATGTTTTAAAAGAAGTAGAAGTTTAGAAATCCAAACTCATCCTCATGTGTCTTCAAGAACACTTTCAAAGAAGAAAGACTTAGTTTAGGCATGCATATGATTGAAAAACAATACATATAAATAAAGCAAGACATACCGTGAATTGGTGTGGAAGAAGAGAAAGCTTGATCCTTTTATTGATGTCACTTCAATCTTCAGATTACAATCACTCTATTCCTCTCTCTCACTGATATTTGAACTGAACTACAAATTATAAAATAGAGATACAACTTCTATACTATCTAACAAAGAGCCTAAACTTTAAAAACAAAGAGAAAATCTTAAACTAATTTTCGGTCCCTTTTTCTCTGAAAAATACAGTATTTATAGGCAAAAATCAAATGGGGGAGGTCGTACAAAGATAGGGGAGCAAACGCTCCCCTAACAAAACCTAACAAGACGTGGAAACGCGGCTTTGGCCGCGTTTTCGCGGCCTGGATGTGGCCAGGTGGCCACAGCCGGGGGGGTACACCTCCTTGTTTTGTTGTTTGACTTTATCTCCTACTGGTTTTCCCGTTTCAGCTCTAGGATTTGACGAAACAGCCTTTGATCTTTGGCTTCGACCACTTGATTTGGGTGTGACCAGGTAAGAAAACACCCCTAAGGACTTAAACACTCGAGCAGACAAGGCCACGAAACCAAGAGTTTTTATTTATAAAATGTACCCCTTTAGGCGTGAATACTTATGCTTCATGAGGCATAAATACCCAGCTTAATCAGAGGATATATATATATATATATATATATATATATATATATATATATATATATATATATATATATATATTTCAAACTTATCTAATTATCTTTTGGATTGGCCTAAGCAAGCCTTGGTATTTATGCAAAAGATAATTAGATAAGTTTGAAATATATATATATATATATTTTTTTATAAGGCATAAGAATTTTTGTCTTTGAACCCTAAGTGTGTAAGTGTATAAAGTGTGCATATTTCTTCAAGATAAAAATCAAGACTAAATTACTTTCATCAATTTTCTTCCTAACCCTGAAAATCAAACAAGTTATCTTATTTTGACCAAGTATAAGAAATGCTAATTATGATTTTCCTATTCCTTAAAATTAACTTTAAAAAAATATATCAAATTATTGTTCTTACCTTTCAAAAGTTTTTTTTAAAATATATATATATATTCTTTGTTTTTTCTTCTTTTTTCTTAGTTATAATAGTCATATTAGAGCCCTCCCCCACACTTATCTCATGCATTGTCCCCAATGTATGAAAGAAATGTATAGATGCATGAAAAAAATGGAAAAGAGGAAAGTTACCGATACACTGGGTCGAACAGACCTGTAGCCGTTTCATTTACCGGCACCGATTCCAAGAAAGGTTTAAGGCGTTGACCATTTACCTTAAAGTCATTTCCATTCTTGGTGTCACTGATCTCTACAGCACCGTGTGGAAAAAACGGTTTTGACAACGAATGGCCCAGTCCACCTTGATTTTAATTTTTCTGAAAAAAGATGAAGCCTAAAACTATAGAGTAAGACTTTTTGTCTAGGGACAAAAGTTTTTCTTATGATGTGTTTATCATGAAAAATCTTAACTCTATCTTTAGTGATCTTAGCATTTTCATAGGCCTCATTTCTCAACTCTTCTAATTCGAAAATTTGTAATTTTCGAAGGTCACCGGCCTTAGTCAAGTCGAAATTCAACTGCTTGATTGCCCATAAGGCCTGGTGCTCTGACTCAACGGGTAGGTGGCAAGCCTTCCCAAAGACTAACCTATAAGGAGACATCCCTAGAATCGTCTTGAAAGCGGTCATGTAGGCCCATAGGGCGTCTACAAGTTTGGTGGACCAATCTTTCTGATTTTGGTTCACAGTCTTCTCCAAAATAAGCTTGATTTGTCTATTGAAAACCTCAACCTACCCACTGGTTTGAGAATGATAAGGTGTGGACAACTTGTGAGTTATGACATACTTTAGCATAAGAGTTTCAAAGGATCTATTGTAAAAGTGAGTACCATTATCACTGATGATAGCACGAGGGGTTCCGAAGCGTGAGAAAATGTTCTCTTTCAAAAACTTTATGACAATTTTGTTATCATTAGTTCTACTAGGAATGGCTTCTACCCACTTGAACACATAGTCCACAACAACCAATATGTATTGGTTTCCAAATGAGTTAGGAAATGGACCCATAAAGTCGATGCCCAAACATCAAAGAGTTCTATTTTTAGAATTGGGCTGAGGGGCATCATATCTCGTTTTGAGATCCTTCCCACCATCTGGCATCTAGGGCACGTCTTGTAAAATTCATAAGCATCTTTGAACAAAGTGGGCCAATAGAACCCACTTTGTAGCACTTTTTCAGCAGTCTTGCGGGGACCAAAGTGTCCACCACATGCAAGTTCGTGACAAAAGGATAAAACACTCTTAACCTCTTAATCGGGAATGCATCTCCTAATAATTTGATCAGAACAGTACTTAAAAAGATACGGTTCCTCCCAAAAAAAATACCAGACTTGAGATAAGAACCGGTATATATCGTTTTTGGACCAATGAGACGGAGTTTGGTTAGTGACTAAGTAATTCACTATATCAGCAAACCAAGGTTCCCTAAAGATAGCTAAGAGATTTTCATCAGAAAAGTCCTCATTTATGGGCAATTCGTTGCATGGAGAATTTGGGATTCGTGAGAGATGGTCAGTAACAACATTTTCTACGCCTTTCTTCTCTCGAATCTCGAGATCGAATTCTTGAAGAAGGAGGATCCAACGAATGAGTCGGGCCTTGACATCCTTCTTCATCATTAGGTACCTATGCGCAGAATGATCGGTGAAAATGTTGGTTTTAGACCCTAGTAGGTAGGGACAAAATTTCTTTAAGGCAAACACTACTACCAAGAATTCCTTCTCAGTAGTAGTGTAGTTCAATTGAGCATCGTTGAGAGTCCTACTAGAGTAGTAAATCACGTGCTACTTGTTATCAATGCGCTGTCCTAGGACAGCTCCTATGGCAAAATCAGAAGCGTCGCACATGATTTCGAACGGTTTAGACCAATCCGGTGCAGATATGATTGGTGCAGAAATAAGCTCTCTCTTAAGCTTCTCCCAAGAATTCATACATTCAACATCGAAAGTGAAGGACACGTCCTTAGCTAACGATTAGTCAAGGGTCTAGCAATCTTGCTAAAATCCTTGATAAATCTTCGGTAAAAACTGGCATGTCCTAAGAAGGATCGAATATCCTTCACGCATTTGGGCATGGGAAGCTTACCAATAACCTCAATCTTGGCTCTATCCACTTCAATTCTTTTCTTGGAGATTTCATGATCCAAGACAATTTCATGTTTTACCATGAAGTGGCATTTCTCCCAGTTCAATGTCAGATTTTTCTCAGCACAACGCTGGAGGACAAGTTCTAAATGGTGGAGATATTGAGTGAATGAATCTCCGTAGATAGAGAAATCATCCATGAAGATTTCTAAGAATCATTCTACCATATCAGAAAAATGACTCAACATGCAACGTTGAAATGTTGCTGAAAGACATTCGACTATAAGCAAATGTCCCAAATGGACATGTGAACGTAGTCTTTTCTTGGTCCTTAGGAGCAATAGGAATCTGATTATACCCCGAGTAACCATTAAAGAAACAATAATACTCGTGGCCCGCCAAACGTTCAAGCATTTGATCAATGAAGGGGAGTAAAAAATGGTCCTTACGAGTTGCAGCATTAAGCTTCCTATAGTCAATGCAAACTCGGATCTTCGTGGGAAGTCGAGTTTGGACCAACTCTTTGTTCTCGTTTTCTACTATAGTGAAACCAAATTTCTTTGGAACCGCGTGGACATGACTGACCCATTGGCTATCAGAAATGGGATATATTATATCCCATTGTCTAAAAGTTTAACAATTTCAGCATGAACATCCTCTTGCATTATAGGGTTTAACCTACGCTGCGGGTCTCTTTTAGGTGTGGCATCTTCATTGAGATGAATGCGATGTTTAACTATAGTTGGACTTAATCCCTTCATATCGGGCATAGTACAACCAATGGCTTCCCTATATTTTCTTAGAGTTGCTTTAAGATCTTCTTCTTGCCCGTCGTTTAAATGGGAGGCAATGATGACAGGAAAGGTCTCTTGCTCGCCTAGATAGACGTACTTGAGATGCGTAGGTAAGGCTTTCAATTCTAAGGAAGAGGAAGGCTCACTGGAAGGATGAGCCACATTTGTTGGCTCCATATTTGATGAAATAGGGTTCGAGGCCCAGTTAACAGCAGACTCAACAACCTAATTAAGATTAAAGTCGTCAGAATCTAACCCGAAGTCACACTCAGTTTCTAGTTCCAATTCTTCCCTGTGTTCACTTGTTAAGTTCTCAATGAGGTTGACTTCAAATGTTTGGTCCTCAACATCATGGGGTTGTTTTCCTAGGTTGAAGACATTAACTTTTCTAGTCATGTCCCCAAAGGTTAACCTCATGGACCCATTCCTACAATTGATGATGGCATTGGCAGTAGTAAGGAATGGTCGCCCTAGGATAACAAGAGTTTGAGCCCTAGGATTGGACACAGGTTGTGTCTCTAGAATTATGAAATCAACGGGGTAAATAAACTCCCCGATTCGGATAAGAACATCATTAGTTTCCCCTTTGGAACTTTCACTGAACGGTCAGCTAGTTAGATAGTGACTCGAGTTGGACTAAAATCGCCCAACCTGAGTTGTTGATAAACTGAGAATGAGAGCAAGTTGATACTTGCCCCCAAGTCAAGAAGTGCACGACTAATCTCGGCTTGTCCTATAGTGCAGGCAATGGTGGGACAACCTGAATTCTTGTACTTGACAGGGATCGGACCCGACAGTAGCTCACTAATGTTAGTGCTAAGAAGACCTTTTTGGGTACATTAGTCTTTCTAATCTTGGTGCACATGTCCTTAAGAAACTTAGCATAGGATGGGACTTGTTGGATGACATCAAGAAGTGGCACATTTATCTTCACTTGATTGAAGATCTCAATTATCTTATCCATGTGTGAATTTTGCTTGTTGTTTTCAGCTAATTAGGAAATGGTACTATAGGCTGGTGCACCTGACTGGTTGACTTATCTGTTTCAGATTCGTCAGATTTGGAAGGATTGGGATTAGATGAGGTGGATGCTTGATTGTGCTTGTACTGAATGGGATTAGATGGTGTTGACACTTGATTATCAACTTTCTTTCCTGATCTCAATGTATGAACATCATTACATTGATTCAATGATTGATCCTCAGCCAAATGAGTTTGTTGAGAATTCCTAGGATTCATTATTGGCTGACTAAGCAAGGTACCCTTTTGTCTCTCATTCTGTGGGGTGGCTAATTGGCTCATTTGAACCTCTAGCTTCTGTATAGTTTCATGAGAGAATCTTGGTTCTTCATGTATCTTTCCATGTTTCTCTCAAAGTCAGTCATTCTCCTTTCTAGTTGAGGATTCTGGAAGGAAGATTGTGGAGCTTGGTTAGGAAAGTTTTGTTGATAGTTTGTAAAGTTAGGTGGATGGTTAGGAGAATTATGATGGAAATTGAAAAAGTTAGGTTAATGATTGGAAGAATTATTGGCATGATGGAAGTGGCTTGTACGATTTGACCGTGAATGGTCATTGTTATTTTGGCTCCATGAGAAATTCGGGTGATTTCTCCAGCCAGGATTGTACATTGGTGCATAAGAATTATTGTTCGGCCTTGAAAAGGCCGCAATCATCGGTTCTGAAAAATGTTGTTGAGCTTGAAACACAGGACACTCCTCAAACACATGATTCATGGCTTGACAGTAAGTACAACCCGGAGTTGAAAATTAGTTTGGGCTGACTTGATTGATTGAACTTGGTTCCTTAGATTCTAAAGCTTCCAGTCTTCTCACTAGGTTAGCTAACTTAGCCTCGTTAGCTATGGATGATTCAATAGAATGGAGACCTCGAGTTTTCACTAGTAGGTTCCCATTGGATGGTCTTTTCAGCTAGATTCTCATATAAATCCCATCCTTCATTCTCATCCTTCTGCAAGAATCTCCCTTGGCACATGCTTTCTAAGAGGGTCTTGGTAGAATAGTCTAAACCGTCATAAAAATTTGATATTGTCGCCATTTCTCTATTCCATGATGCGGACATTGGACAATGAGGTCTTTAAAACGTTCAAAGTACCTCCAAAATGGTTCACTAGGTTCTTACTTGAATTGCATGATGTTCTTCCTAATGAGAGCGGTCTTATGAATTGGATAGAATTTCTTCAAGAAGACCTTGATGAAACCATCTCAAGATGTGATAGAGCCGACCGCTAAGCTGTAAAGCCATTTCTTGGCTAAGTTCTTAAAAGCGAAAGGGACAAATCTCAACCTAATAGCATCATCTACAAGGTGTGGGATTTTCATCATTAGACATACTTTCTCAAATTCTCTTATGAAAAAATAAGCATCTTCGGACTCTAGCCATGAAACTTGGGGACTGTGTTGATGAACTGATGCTTGAGCTCAAAATTGTATTCACCAACCGATGGAAGTTGGATGCAAGATGGAAGTGAGGTTCTAATGGGATAGAACCTATCCTGCAAAGATGTCGATTGAGCCATAACCGGATCTGGTCTTGGTTCAAACTTGGGCGGTGATGTGTTTCTAGTCAACCTAGATGAATTAGGGTCTCTTGATCACACTTGCATACACAAACCAATCACAAACAAGTTCACCAATAGTCAATAAGAGAAAACAACCACGCCTAGTCTAAGGTAACCTTAACCTAGACAACTCCTAACTGGTTGATTGTCAACAGGAGGTATAATGCAGACTTTGACCACAAGCTAATCAGCCAGGTCTGGACAAGATTGGTGAGAGGTATCCGCGTAAAAGCGACGGGCCTAATTAAGCCAAACCACCAGCCTTCGGGGTTTCGCCCCTCAATCCCTTTCCTAGACACTGATTTGGCAGGAGTCAAATTCAAAGACCTTCCCCCTTAGGATATCTCCTAGTGAGTTCGAGATGTCCTTAAGGCCAACGTCTATCAGATTTTACTTAGGGTTAGGTTGTGCGTGCTTGGAGATGGTTTATAGGCTAATGAAGGGTAATGACTTCCCCACCTTATCTTGATTTGGGTTTTGCCCTTAGAATTGATTGTGCAGAGTGTGCAAGATATGAAAAAGTAACATTCAAAAGCAAATATCACTCAAGAATGTTTCCTAAACTATATGCTATGCATACGTACCTTGTCTCCAGCTATCTTCAACAGTAATTGTAAAATAAACGTAATTAGACAAATGCCTAGAATGCAAGTCTAAACATTTTTTAAATAATTAACAATCACTCAGATTACTGTAGGATTAAAAAAAGGGATTGTGAATATCAGATATAGCAAGAATAATAACACAAAAACTTTATTTTTGCAAGCAATATGTCCTGCAAAAAAAAAGTTTTTAGTAGTCCAACAAAGATTTCAACTTTTGCACAGTAATTTCTTAAAATTTTGTTTCCTACTTTCGAGAGTAGGGGCACAGAATAACAAGTCTTCTCATACAAAGCTTGAATGCTAAATCGGAATCTTGACGTCCCTGAAACAAGACACCAAACTTGTTAGAAAATAATTGCACCGTTCCCTCCACGGCAACGACGCCAAAAATTGATCGTGAAATGAAAGTGATAAGAATTACCGTGTAGCTTTGGGCTAACGGGTCGTGTCACGAGGAGGAATGCGATAGAATCTTTTCGGTGTTTTTGTTTAGTAACAAAGAATGGAGTCGGTATCTTTTTTTTTTATAAATTGAAAAAGAGAATGGAGAGAAGGGAAATGATTAAAAGAAAAATTACAAACTTAGAGAAGGCTTTAGAAAAGGTGATTTTTTTTTAAAGCTTGAAGAGTGATTTGTTGTTTTTAATATAAGAAGAAGATCTGGGCTCACTATCTCACTACTCAACGATGTGTTCTTCTCTTAAAATTCTTAGTGCCTCAACTTGATCATAGGAAAAAACTTAAGCTTGAGTTTAGAAAGTTTTAAGTAAAGCAAATAAGATAGTTTGAAAAAAGTTAACTCTTTTTTTTAAGAAACCATCTTGAATTGAAGGTTAAATCATCAAGTATTTCAAGTATGAAATAAAAACAAGTTCAAGAGATGTTTTAATAAAAGTAGAAGTTTAGAAATCCAAACCCATCCTCATGTGCCTTCAAGAACACTTTCAAAGAAGAAAGGCTTAGTTTAGGCATGCATATGATTCCATTGGGTCTTTACATCAAAATCATTCAAAAAGAAGAAGAGGGATCGAAGAGAGGAACAATAGTGAGCTCAGAAAATGAATTTAGCTACTCATAGAAGATGAAAAATAATACATGTAAATAAAGCAAGACATACCGTGAATTGGAGTGGAAGAAGAGAAAGCTTGATCCTTTTACTGATGTCACTTCAATCTTCAGATTACAATCATTCTATTCCTCTCTCTCACTGATATTTGAACTGAACTACAAATTATAAAATAGAGATACAACTTCTATACTATCTACCAAAGAGCCTAAATCTTAAAAATAAAGAGAAAATCTTAAACTAATTTCTGGTCCCTTTTTCTCTGAAAAATACAGTATTTATAGGTAAAAACCAAACGGCGGAGGTCGTACAAAGATAGGGGGAGCAAACGCTCCCCCAACGAAACCTAACAAGCCGCGGAAATGCGGCTTTGGCCGCGTTTTTGCGGCCCGGGTGTGGCCAGGTGGCCAAACCCGGGGGGTACACCTCCTTGTTTTGTTGTCTGACTTTATCTCCTGCTGGTTTTCCCGTTTCAGCTCTAAGATTTGACGAAACAGCCTTTAATCTTTGGCTTCAACCACTTGATTTGGAAAGATTCTATTTAACCGGTTTTCAACCTCTCTGATTTACCATGACCTGCCCTGATTTCGAATTAATTCTGAATTAAATCAGAATTTGATGGGCTTTTGGGCTCGTTTCTCTTTCCTATCCTTTAGCAATGGGCCTGCATTTTATAAAGAAAAATAGGACTTATTAATATAATTTATTTAGATAATAAATATGGTAATGTGACAATAAATATGCAATATATATGACCAATCAGCATGTGAAGAGAAGAATAAAGAAACTATGTGATCAGTCACATATTTTGCATATACATTGTCACCTTACCATACTTTTTAGCTAATAAATCCTATTAACAAGTCTTCTTCTTCTTTGTTTCATGTAGGCCCAATTGCTAAAAGAAAGAAATGAGAAACAAGCGCAAAAGCCCACCAAATTCTGATTTAATTCAGAATAAATTCGAAATCAAGAAATTAGGGCAAAATCTTGGCATATTAGAGAGGTTGAAAACTGGTTGAAAAAAATCCTCTCAAATCAAACGGTTGAAGCCAACAATCGAAGGCTGTTTTGTCAAATCCTGGAGCAGAAACGAGAAAACCAGAAGAAGATACAGGAGAATCACCAAACCAGGAGAGCCAGCCAACTGGGTGTGGCCAACTGGCCATACCAGGGCCGCGGAAACGTGGCCCTAGCCGTATTTTTATGGCCGTTTGGTGTCAGTTGGGGGAGCGTTTGCTCCCCCAATCTTCCCGGGATCCCCCTTTGGTTATTCCCTATAAATACCAGTTTCAACAGGGCAAAAAGTAGCGAAGACTAGGATTAGAATTTTTGTTTATTTTCTAAGGATTTAGGCTCTTTGTTAGATAGTACAAAAGTTGTATTTTTGTTTTTCAATTTGTAGTCTAGTACAAATACTTGTGAGAGAGAGGAATTGAGTGCTTGTACTTGAAGATTGAAGTGACATCAATACAAGAATCGAGCCACATTTTCTTCCACTCGTATTACGGTATGTCTTGCGTTATTTACTTGCCTTCTTCTTTGTTTTTCATGAGCACCTAAATTGGTTTTCTGGGCTCACTATTGTACCTCTCTCCAGTTCTTCTTCTCTTCTGGTTTTAATGAAAAAGACCCAATGAATCATTTGCATGCCTTACTTAAAGCCTTTCTTCTTGAAAGTGTTCTTGAAGGCACATGAGGATGAGTTTGGATTTTTAAACTCTTACTTCTTTTATGAACGTTTCTTGAACTGTTTTTACTTCATACTTGCTTCTTCGGCTTGATGATTTAACATTCGATTCGAAATGATTTTTCAAAGAAAAGAGTGAACTCTTCCAACCATCTTATGTGCTTTACTTCAAACTTTCTAAAGTCAACTCTAAGTTTTGCCTATGATCAATTTGAGGCACTTAGGATTTCAATAGAAGAATAAACTATTGAATAGTGAGATAGTGAGTCCAGATTTTCATCCTTATTATAATCAACAAAACAATTTTCGAGTTTTTTAAATCACCTTCTCCAAAGACTTCTCTAAAGTTGCAATTTCTCTTTTAATCATCTCCTTCTCTCCATTCTCTTTTCAATTAAAAAATGAACACAATTCTTTGTTATTAAACAAATCACCGAAAAGTTTTCATCGCATTCCTCCTCGTGAACACGACCCGTTAGCCACAAGCTACACGGTAAATTCTTAACTCTTTGATTGTTCTTTCACTTTAGCAATCAATTTTTGGCGCCGTTGCCGGGGAATGGAAATTGAAATCAAGATGGACTGGGACATTCGTTGTAAAAATCGTGTTTCCACACGGTGCAGTTGAGATCAGTGACACCAAGAATAGAAATGACTTTAAGGTAAATGGTCAACGCCTTAACCTTTCTTAGAATCGGTGCCGGTAAATGAAACGGCTATGGGTCTTTTTGACCCAGTGTATCGGTAACTTTCCTCTTTTCCATTTTATTTCATGCATCTATACATTTCTTTCATACATTGGGGACAATGCGTGAGATAAGTGTGGGGGAGGGTTCTAACATGACTGATATAAATATAAATATAAATATATATATATATATATATAAACTTTTGAAAGGTTAGAACAATATTTTGATATATTTTTTGTAAGAAATTAAGTCAATTTTAAGGAATAGGAAAATCATAATTAGGATTTCTTATACTTGGTCAAAGTCAGATAACTTGTTTGATGTTCAGGGTTAGGAAGAAAATTTATGAAAGTAATTTAGTCTTGATATTTACCTTGATGAAATATGCACACTAAATACACTTACACACTTAGGGTTTAAAAACAGAGACTCTTATGCCTTATAAAAAAAAAATATTATGAAAAAGAAAAGAAAATATAAACAAATCTAATTATTGATTAGCTAGGTGCTTTGGCCTAAGCAAGCCTTGGTATTTATGCAAAAGATAATTAGATAAGTTTCAAATATATATATATATATATATATATATATATATATATATATATATATATATATATATATATAAATCCTCTGATTAAGCTGGGTATGTATGCCTCATGAAGCATAAGTATTCACGCCTAAAAGGGGTACATTTTATAAATAAAAACCTTGGTTTCATGGCCTTTTCTGCTCGAGTGTTTAAGTCCTTAGGGGTGTTTTCTCACCTGGTGCCCTAAAACTATCCGGTTTGGGTGTCACCGACTAAAGGCTCGTTATATGGGCATATTAGAAAGCCTAATGAAATTGAGGAATAAATTCCACCAAAAATAAATAAGGCATAGGAGTTAATGTTAAAAAGCCTTTAGTCAAACTTCACAGTCATGATGGTGCATACGACTCAGGGTAAATTAATAGACTAGATGAGAGGTACAAATTGACTCCTTATTTTGATTGATGACATGTTTTTGAATAAAGACTGAGTTTCGGAATGAAAAATTTGATATTCCTATAACTTATACAGTACTTAAAGCCTTACAAATATACTTCAAATATTTTCTCCTTTAAAAATGCTTTTCGAAAATATTAACTTTTTTCTCTTTCTTTATGGATTTTGTGGGTGCAATCCACTGAAAACCCTCACGAGACAAAACTCATCCTCTAGGGGTAACCTAGAGGTTTAACGGCTTGTTGCACATGCTCAGTGCAATCGAGTAACCTGCGAAAGTGGTCTAATAATTGATTAGAATTAGTCTGATATTTTGCTCGAGGGCGAGCAAAAGATAAGTGTGGGGGTGTGATCAATCACATATTTTGCATATACATTGTCACCTTACCATACTTTTTAGCTAATAAATCCTATTAACAAGTCTTCTTCTTCTTTGTTTAATGTAGGCCCAATTGCTAAAAGAAAGGAATGAGAAACAAGCCCAAAAGCCCACCAAATTCTGATTTAATTCAGAATAAATTCAAAATCAAGGAATCAGGGCAAAATCTTGGCATATCAAAGAGGTTGAAAACCGGTTGAAAAGAATCCTCTCAAATCAAACGGTTGAAGGCAACAATCGAAGGCTGTTTTGTCAAATCCTGGAGCAGAAACGAGAACACCAGAAGAAGATACAGGAGAATCACCAAACCAGGAGAGCCAGCCAATTGGGTGTGGCCAACTGGCCACACCAGGGCCATAGAAACGCGGCCCTAGCCGCGTTTCCACGGCCGTTTGGTGTCAGTTGGGGGAGCGTTTGCTCCCCCAATCTTCCCGGGATCCCCCCTTTGGTTTTTCCCTATAAATACCAGTTTCAACAGGGCAAAAAGTAGCGAAGACTAGGATTAGAATTTTTATTTATTTTATAAGGATTTAGGCTCTTTGTTAGATAGTACAAAAGTTGTATTTTTGTTTTTCAATTTGTAGTCCAGTACAAATACTTGTGTGAGAGAGGAATTGAGTGCTTGTACTTGAAGATTGAAGTGACATCAATACAAGAATCGAGCCACATTTTCTTCTACTCGTATTACGGTATGTCTTGCGTTATTTACTTGCCTTCTTCTTTATTTTCCATGAGTAGCTAAATTGGTTTTCTGGGATCACTATTGTACCTCTCTCTAGTTCTTCTTCTCTTCTGGTTTTAATGAAAAAGACCCAATGAATCATTTGCATGCCTTACTTAAAGCCTTTCTTCTTGAAAGTGTTCTTGAAGGCACATGAGGATGGGTTTGAATTTTTAAACTCTTACTTCTTTTATGAACGTTTCTTGAACTATTTTTACTTCATAACTTGCTTCTTCGCGCTTGATGATTTTACATTCGATTCGAAACGATTTTTCAAAGAAAAGAGTGAACTCTTCCAACCATCTTATGTGCTTTACTTCAAACTTTCTAAAGTCAACTCTAAGTTTTGCCTATGATTAATTTGAGGCACTTAGGATTTCAATAGAAGAATAAACTGTTGAGTAGTGAGATAGTGAGCCCAGATTTTCTTCCTTATTATAATCAACAAAATAATTTTCGAGCTTTTTAAATCACCTTCTCCAAAGCCTTCTCTAAAGTTGCAATTTCTCTTTTAATCATCTCCTTCTTTCCATTCTCTTTTCAATTAAAAAACGAACACAATTCTTTGTTATTAAACGAATCACCGAAAAGCTTTCATCGCATTCCTCCTCGTGGACACGACCCGTTAGCCACAAGCTACACGGTAAATTCTTAACTCTTTGATTGTTCTTTCACTTTAGCAATCACTATGCACGTTCAGATACAATAAACCACATGCCTATATACAAGAAGTCCAGATAAAATGAACCACATGCCTCACAGGAGGTTCAGATACAATAAGTACATGCCTCACAGGAGGTCCAGATACAATGAACCACATGCCTGTTAACACCCCCGCTCAAACTCACGGTGGCGATAACGGGTGACGCATGCATATAGGACGAGGAGTCAACGAACAAGAACTGAATGTCGACGAACGAAATGAAACGCGAGTAGAATCGGCCACGCAGGACAGAGGTGATCACTAATGATGCGTGCATAATAAACGATGACAGAGGTAGAAGGGCTTACGAGAACTCGACTACGTGAATTGTGTTGCAAAATAAACGAGAATGAAGTAAAAGGCTCACGAGAACTCGACTACTTATATTATGCAGCAAGGTGGTAGAGGCAGCGCATCTTGATGACAGATGTCACACTGGAGAGATTTCACAGAGACAAGGGCTGAGGGCGGCACTGGAGTAAGATTTGCCAAAGTCGACAATAGCGAAAGATGAAAAGATGGCCAGGCGCTATGCACATCTACATGAGCACAACCCAGTGCAGGCTCGTTAATAGCGCAAAATGACGATCAGTAGAAGAATAGTTCTAATATCATGTGACTCAGTGAAAGTCTCTCTCCAAAGGACTCCTTGAGAAGAGAGGACCCAAGAACTAAGATTAAGTTAAGGAGGTCCCATTAAACAACCGTTGTGGAACTATTCTCAACAATTTTGTCTTCCCAAGATGGTTATTATCAGTTTAAAGTTGCTTGAGCTGGATTTCAATTCTAAAGCTTAACTTGAATGATTCGAATAATTTGAATTTTACATAGTTATACTTTATTTATATCTTATAAATTGAGCCCTTGTCAGAATTCTTAGAAAAAAATAATGTAAATCTCATATTGTTTTAAGTTTGAACAAGCGTGCACATACATAATTGAATTTATTTTCTCTTACTTCTTTTATTCATCAAGTTCGTGACTAAAGAAGGAAGAAGACCATCAATTTTGAAAAGGTACTTTAAAGAAAATAGGAGGGACAATGTCATATTGGGAGAAGAAAATTCCCACGTACAAGACACAGAAAATTATTATACGTGCACAACCACACAAGAAGCATGTGCTAGCTATGGGTCAGAGCCTAATTTTGTTTTTCTCTTTCTCTCGAGCAAGTCAACTGTAGTGGTTAAAATTTGACCACAGTCACGATGAGGACACATTTTCAAACTATCAAGAGCTTTTTTCGAGACATCCACAAGTTCCTGAATCCATCCTGATTCCTTCGCCTTTCCTGGTCTTCTAGGGGTTACCCCCTATTCCGAAGATACCGAAAT
Source organism: Agave tequilana (assembly GCA_038442645.1). Taxonomy (NCBI): domain Eukaryota; kingdom Viridiplantae; phylum Streptophyta; class Magnoliopsida; order Asparagales; family Asparagaceae; genus Agave; species Agave tequilana. The sequence goes on from JAVJIF010021752.1 coordinate 23,529, forward strand.
CTTGAACCATATCCCCCACTCCAAAGGCTTTATCACTCGGGGACCCTCCACAGCCAAAGTCTCCAACTCCGAGTCCAAGGTTGTAATATCCCTAATTTAAAATACTATATTTTTATTTTTCGAAGTATATATTTTTGATTTACTTATCATTTTATTATTATTTATTAATTTAATTTATATCTCATAATTTTCATTTTTGTTACATGTATATGTCATAATCATTATTAGTAATAACTACTAATTTTATTATCTCTAAATTGTTATTCTTATTTTTAATATTTATTTATATTACCACTAATTATTTAATTGTGGTATTAGCTTCTAAATTATGATTATATTAATTAGTATTATTGGTGGTAGTTGTTATTATTATTACCATTATCTTTATTGTTATTGTTAATAAGTATTCTTAGTTATTGCTATTAGTATTTATTATTATTATTTATTAGTATTATGTATTATTATTAATATTAACTAGTATTACTAGTTGCATTGTTACTAATATTATTATTATTTATTTCTATATTATTATTATAGACATTAGTATTATTGTTGTTTTCTCTTTCATTTTCCTAATCTTCAACCTATTTAACTCATACCCAAACCCATTATCCAAATATCTAAATCCTAACACCAAGTCCTAAATCTTAACTATATAATCCTATATCTTAACCACCTAATCACTAACCATATTTTCTATAATTAATCCTATCTAATCTAATCCACCTCTTTTTTCCTGTGCTGCCGCCAACTCCATCCCTATGCTCTCACCCAGCCGGCACCACCCCCATGGGCCATCCACGCCACCATCAAGACCAAGCCAACCTCCATCCCTCTCCCGTGGCTGATCTCCGGCGGTATCACCAAGCCCTATGGCTGCACCCCCACCCCCGCACCATCACTGGCAGTCCCGTGTGCGCATAGGCCACCCACAACGCCATGGGCAACCACGCCCCTCTCCACCGGATCCCCATGACTCCGCCACTCCATGGTGCCCTCCTCTCCTCCACCTCGGAACTCGCCGGAACACCCCGAATACACCCAACCCTCTGACCGTATGCTCATCCCCATTCACCATCAGGACAAACCACCCGCGGCATCCATCCCTCTTTGCTGGTCTGCCGAGCTCTTCCCCGGCTCCTTCGGCCTCCGCAACACTCGTGGCAGCCTCCGACAACTCTCCCAAGGTCGAGCTCCTCCACCAACTTCAGGCCGAGACATCCTTTCCCCTCATCCATGTCGTGACATCTCTGATGAGACTCCCAACCTCGGCGAACCCCGGCAGCACCATGCCTCCTCGCGCCTCACCTCAGCACAGGCGAGCACCCCGGAGCCCCATGTAATCCACCATCTTCTTCCTCTTGGCCGTCACCCTCAACCATCCTCCTCCTCTTTCTCATCAATTCCACCGCGAGCGCGAGCACCTCGGAACCACTTCACGACATTCCGATCTTCTCCGCAGACACTCCGGTGAGCCTCCGTCATCGTCCGACATCCTCTGCGAGCTCTGCCTCCTCCGCCGTCGATGGCCGTGCCCCATGGCCGAACTTCTCCCTTGAGGTTGTGAGTGCACCTCTCTCTCAGTTTACATTTGTGGGTATTATTCATATAGGCTCATGTGTAAATATTATAATGATGATTATGTTTGTGTATTAATAATGTGTGTGTTATGTGAATGTATGCATGTGTATTATGTATATAATAATGTGATGTGTTTATAATTAAATGTATGCAATTATATTTATGAATATAATTATGTGGGTGTATGCTTATTAATGTGCATGGGTGTTAATGTGTGCATGAACGTGTGTGCATGAGTGTGTGTATATTTAAATATATATGTATGTATATTAGGATATGTAAGTATATAGTATATATGTATGTGTATACTTGTACATGTATGCTTGTGAGTTTACACATATATGTTGTGTGCACGTGTATGTAGAGGCATGTGCACGTGTGTGACAGTATTTATGTTTATGTGTGTGTGTGTTTGGTTGCGTGGTACAGCGATACAGACCTGTTCGGTGTGATAAAGACCTGTTTGGTGAGATCCGGACCCGTTGCGAGAATTTGGATTTATGCCCATTATGGACCCGATACACTGGCGATTCAAAGATTGAACCATGAGATGACCTAGAGATTCATACCGGTTCATGCAGTGAAGAACTGACGGCGATTCGGTTCCAAAACTGCGTCATTTCATGTGAGTGTTTGCTCTTGTATTATTTTCCTTATTTATCGTTGTCAGTGTTATTTATATGTTTCTTATATCATTTCATGTGACCACCTGATATATTTGACTAGTATGATTACCCGTACCATTTCATATGATGTTAGTGAGTATACGCTTTTATTATACAGTTTATCTGAACACTTATCAGCGTCATTTCATGTGATAGTTGGTCACCCTTATTGATTCAGGACTGTTTGTGGTATACAGTAGACTGTGACTTGATTCAATTTACTGATCAGCTCGCCTGTGCATAAGTGAGGATATAAGACATGTCTCATGTATAGTGTTTATCGCCAGTTGTTTGGTGATTATTCAGATCAGAACTCCTGTGGATATTGAGGAAGTGATAGATATGCCATTGATTTATCGATAGACTGATTTACCAATATTTGGGATTGGTATTGACTTAGTTAGAGTTGGAGTTGACCTGAGAATTATATTCCTTACATTGGATTTGATCAGCAGACTCGATTGTGGTGGACTTAACCTTGGATTGAGGAGTAGGCGTAGATTGGATTGACCTGACTGGTGCTTGTATATACATAATTGATTAGTTACTGGGATTTCTAAATATTGTGATTGAGCTTAATGGAAGTGAGAATATATGATGATCTAAGTCAGTTTGGATAGTGATGATTAGTTAGATATAGAAGATTATGTATTTTATATGTTAGGACATTGAGATATCAGTGACTTAAAGGATTAATATATTGATCATGTAGAGGAGGGATATACTACTGAGTTGATTGACATGAGCTTGGTGTTCGCGACTCTGTTTTCACATATTTTGGAAAGCGACGCGTGACAGAGGCTGTCAACCATAGCCCACCAAAATCTCTGTCTGTTGTTATGTAGTACCATCCTCCCCCGTTGATGGCATGTGACATCCTTACATTAAAGCGGGCAATTATACATGACAGCAGATTCCCTAGCGTGCAATCCTGACTAATCAGTGCCAGTGATCACGATCGTTACAATAAATTCAGCACGTATAGATCGTGTAGTTACAATCATCCGCTAATTTCGCCTCCACACCGGCATCCATGATAGGTACATACGATCTTTCTTCTAATAGGAGAAGGGGGTCGATCGCTTCCCTAATCCTTAGAGCGCGCACACATCACCACTACACTAGAAATTTTCCTGTTCCAGTCCACCATTCTACTACACTAACAATTCCCCGTGCTAGTCTAATCACCACACTAGCAGTTTCTTGTGCTAGTCCATCCAATACACTAGAAGTTTCTTGTTCCTATCCACTATTACACACTGGCAATAATCTTCTGCTCGGTCCATATTTCCATTCTGACTATTGATTCTCACACTTGAAAATCTTAGGCAGGCACACACCAGTGTTCATAACCTGAAAAGTATCTTTCATGTATGCTCTGACAGGTAACATCCCTGTGGAGCGACCGAACTTCGCATGTGGTGGGTCAAATCCACGGTAAGTAATTGTTGTAACGCCCTGATCCCGCGGGTACGGAGACGTTACTGCGACGTATATACGTGGTCGTAAGTACCCTCACGTATATACGCTAAGCATCAGTACAGGCAAGAATCACAGTACGAAAATACGTAATGTTTATACATGCCATCATGAGGAGTACAATTTATAAAGTTATCTCAGAGCGTGATATAATATTACATGTACATTATATCACAGCCAGGTACAAAAGTAAGGTTTATAGTATGAATAATACAAGATGCTCACGAGCTGAAAGAAAATCCCGCGAGCTAGAAGGAAGAGTCGGGTACGGAAAGAGCCGGGACTAGTCAGCCTGCTCCGAGAGGTAAGCTTGATCTTCGGTGGAGGGCTCCACTTCAATCCAAGCTTCGGAACCTGAACATACAAATCCAGGGGAGTCAGAACCTCCCCAACAATGTTCAGGTTAAAGCCAAGTGGCATATAAAGATAAGTGTATGAGAGTAGATATATCAGGAATAGCATAAAAGTTGTGTTGTGTGTACATGAATAATAAACATGTAAAGGAGGTACAACGTGTTGTAGGCGATAAAGCCTATATGAATCTTTATTACCACTTTTAATGTTTAATCGTATTACCCATCCTACTCATATGTCTAGGTATGCGTAGTAGCGTCCAAACTCACATACATCCACATCTGAGCAAGTTGAGGCTGTTACTGGAAACCAGTGGGGGTATCAACGAACAATGTTTACAGTGGGTCCCGTGCATACTCGGGACCACAGCCCAGGATGTTCCGTTGCTGGGTACGGAACCTAGCGCGAGGCGATCAGGAGGGTCTTATAGAATGCCCTTTTCAAGATGGTACCAGGAAGGAGGGAGCCAGCACTCCCCTCGGTCGCCTGGAGGCCCACAGGCTAGACCGGAAGTTTTAGTTGCACAACATACCTAATACCACTGTAAATATGAACATGTATTGGTATCCACGAGTTCCCCTGACCCGGTGTAAGTTCTTCTTTTTAATGATTTATTAGGTAATTTTCAGATTTCGGGAATGTAAAGGAGAATGACAGGAATGTCTGGTGTACATAAGTATTCTCAGGAGATCAAGTTACATTCCTGTGATTGATAATTACAAGTTAGGTATAGTAGGTTGAATGGCAGGTAATAGTAATTAAGTATTAGTGATAACATGTTAGAGGTCCGGTGTCAGGTGATAGCCTGGCGAACGAATGCAGATATGAACCGATAATACAGCTAACTAGCAAGCAAATGGACATCCATGCGGAGCTAAGCAGTGCTGGAGGCACAGACAGCGAACAGTGTTTAACACTAAAGCGCCAGGCGAGATTACCGGGACGACTCGGCTTAAAGTACGAGTAGAAAATCTGGCAGCATCTTTCATAGACGAATCTAGCGGTAAAGCACTTAGCGGTAAAGCGCTGAGCGCTAAGCATGCCTACCAGGCGCATCTGAAAGACTTGACAGTCTAAGCGCACTTTTCTTCTTGAGAAAGTAGACGAGAGCCCGAAGGCTAAAGTACGCTCGGGTCTAAGCGCACTCTTGGTGGCTATCACAAAACCCGTAAGGGTACAGGCCTGGAACCTATTGGATAGCCATCCCGGGAGTGGGCAGAAACTCAGAGTTAGTATAAGAGTATTTGTTTTGGTAATACTATGCAAGCATACTGTGATAATAACTAATCTACCGTAGAGTTAGTGAAGCCTGAAGGCTGAGTAGAGCGCCCGAGACCAAAGTATGCTCGGGGTCTAAGCGCACTCTTGGTGGCTACCACAAACCTGTAAGGGTACAGACCTAGAACCTATTGGATAGCCATCCCAGGAGTGGGCAGAAACCCAGAGTCGGTACCGGGTGCCCGCACGAGTTATTCTATCCTATTACAAGCATTACAATGTATCAGTCCGGCTCGAGTCAAGATATGTCCACAGAATATAACACACACCCGTACAACCACACCGCACTGATACTAAATACAACATAATACTAATTTTAATACAAGTCCATTTTCTTGGTGAGGAAAGTCACTCTCCTAAAACACCGATTTTTAAAGCTTTTTGCGATCAAATTCCCGAGCGAGGAAAAGCATGAAGCGAGCGAAGGAGAGGGGGGTTTGCCCCTAGGGTGGCCACCGGCCCTAGGGGTGGTACGCCACCCCATGGTGGCCTAGGGAGTGGCCGGCCATGATAAGAGAAAGGAGAGAGTGAAGGTGAAGGTGTTGGAGTTATTTGGTAGAGTTGAAGTTGTTTGGAGGAAAATGAAAGAGAATTTGAAGGGGGTGAAGATGATGGTGATGTTGAAGGTTGAAATATGGTGATGAAGGTGGTGTTATGGTGGTAAAAGTGAAGATGGTGATGATGGAGAAGAAACGAAAAGGAGATGGTGGCGAAGATGGAAGTTTCGTAGTGGTGGTGATGGAGTATATTGAAGATGGTAAAGTTGTCGCCGGAATTTGTTACCGGTGTGGTCGCCGGAGTGGTTGCCGGAGGAGAGGGGCTCGGGCCTTAGCCAAGGAGGGTGGCCGGTCTAGGGTAAGATGATGGGGTGGTGGTTTTGTGGAGAGGTTTGTTGTGGTGGTAGTTTTGGAGAAGATAAAGGAGAAGGTGGAGGCTTTGGTAGAGTTTTGGGGTTTGTGATGGTTTAAATGGAGATGGAGGAGGAAGAAGATGAAGGTAGGGAGTTGGAGAAGTTGTAGTGGTTGTGGTTGTGGTGGAGATGAAGGAAAAGTTGTTGGTGGTTAGGGTTTTGATGGGGAAAATGAAAAGGAAGAAGAAGTAAGGGTTTTGTATTTGGGATTGGAGTTAAAGGAGAAGAAAAGAGAATTTGGGTGAGGGTTTTTTTGTTAAAAGGAGGGGTGAGGTGGCCTTAGCTGGCCATAGTGATGGGAGAGGGTAGTTGAGTGGTTTGGGATATTTTGGAGAAGATAGTTTTGGTGGAAAGTTGTAGAAGGTAATGGAAAAATGGAGAATATTTAAGAATATGTTGGAAGAAAAAGGTGTTGGCCCAATGGCCTTCCACTCTAGTTTTGATGATGATCAACACTCATGTAGTTATGTTTACTAATATTCTTATGTTTCTAAGTTTCAGATCATTAACAAGATATTAGTTGGTGATTAGCTTCAACAAGATGATTAGAAGCTTATCATGGTGATTCCGGTGCCAAAGCTTAAAGATCATACCTTTGCACTTGAAGAATCACGGAGTTTTGGAGCAAGTCTACTTGAAGATGAAGATCGTCAAGAAGACTTAGGTATCCTAGTTTAGATAGAGTTTTAGATCCATTTGTAAAGCTTAGTTTAGTTGATATGCTCAAGTACACAAAACACACACGTTTTATGATTTGATATTTGGTTTTTATGAATAGTTGATCAAAACAAGTTTACATATGGTATATGTATAGTAGATGTTTTCTATTTATACATACATGCTTTAACTTGGTAAACAAACTTATTTTGATATCCCTATTCATGTTTTGGAAAAATCAAGTTTGACAAAATACAAGTTTTGTTTATGATAAAATTGGCAAGACACAAAAATGAATTGATATGATTGATATATTTCTTGAAATTTTTATCACAAGTTTGGTTATCAAAGTAAAATGATAAAACAAGTTTTAGAAAGACATGTTTTTAGAAAAACAGTTTTTATTGTGATTAAAACTATTTTTTAGATTTACTGTGAATTTATGGGATTTTTATTGAGTGAAAGACCTATTTTCAAATCCCGTATCTGTGCAGATCTGCACTGTGCCTGCCAGGCCAGTTCGGTCGACCGGACCGGTCGACCGCACCAAGTGGACGGTCGACCGGGTCGGTCGACCGATGTTCACAGACGTGCACGCTGGCTGCATATTGTAGCCGGTCGACTGGACCGGTCGACCGAGTTGAGAGTTCAACTCTCAGGATGTTTCGGTCGACCGGGCCGGTCGACCGCTAGTGCCCAACGGTTACTTTTCTGACCGTTGGCGGTCGACCGGGCCGGTCGACCGGCAGTCTGTCAGGCTGCCACATCAGCCTAACGGCTAGTTTTTCCTAGGGGCTATATATACCCCATTTCTCCATTGTTTTGGCTAAGATTTTTAGAGCTAAAAATTTCAGACGTTCTCTAGTGTTTAAAAGAGTTTTTAAAAGGGTTTTAAGCCAAAAAGATTTCATCTTATTTGTTTTTGGGTTTTTGGAAAATCAAAGAAAACTAGGTTTTGGGATTTTGATTTGATCTTTTATTTCTATCATATACAAGAGATTTCTCAAGTAGTTTTTCTTTGTTGCTTGTTTCCAAAAACACTTAGTTTCCACACTTGAGCCATATCTTCTATCCTAAACTATTAGGATCTTGTTTTTGTGGAAAAAGAGAAAAGAGAGTGTTTGAGGTTGTTGTTGTAAACCTCTAAGTTGTACACCCTTATTCTTGTTGTATCCCTCTTCGGTAGAGGTGATCGGGTGATTGGTTTGTGAGCCTCTTAGGTAGAGGTGTTTGTTGTAGTTGGCTACGGGCCGTATCCCTCTTCGGTAGAGGTGGATTGTGGTTGTATAGCCTCGGTGGCTTTGTAAGGTTGAGAGAGGAGTTTGGTACTCCTATAGTGGATTGGGAAACAAATCTTTGTGTTAGCATTTGATCCATTGTCTCTCTAACCCTTACTCTCTTTACTTTGTGCAAGCATCATTCATTCATTGCATACATATCTTATACATTTCTTGTGTTGCCTTGCATCTTTTATATTGCAATTCGTTCTTATATGCTTGGCTTGATTGTGTGTGCACATATTTCATATTGCTTGGATTGCTTGTGTGTGTGGGCCTAATTTGTACTCATCCAACAAGAGCTTCACATAGCACCTCAACCCATTTCAAGGGGAATCAAGAGGAGTTAGTCCAGAGCCTCGCAAGGGGAATTCGGCTACACTTATTGTATTGTATCAAGTTTGTGCAACATTTGCATTAGCTTCCGCATTTAGCGCACTTAGTTTGCATTGAGTTTCTTAGATTAGCAATTACACCTATTCACCCCCCCTCTAGGTGTTTTTCAAAAGGAAGGAAAGAAAAAGGAAAAAGAAAAGAAGAGGAAAAAAGGAAATTATATGATTGGAAGGAAAATTGAAAATAATTAGAGTAGCGGATTCCCCAGATTTGGTTGCGGATGCGGAAAACTTTTGGAAAAATACCGGAATCGTCCGAAAATCAAATATCTCGAAACGACCCGCAAAAATTTTGAAAAATCAAGAATATTATTCTAAGAATCATGGTGAAATTCTTTTTTTGAAATTCTTTCCAGTTTCAAATTAAAAATCTTGGAATCGACCACAAATATTAGTCGATACCAAAATCTGGCTGAAATCTGTTAAATTCTGAAAATTTCCAAAAAATGTTTTAAGATAGTAAAAATTATTCTAAGAAAATATGTGAAAGTAGTTTCTCAAAATTCAACTTTATTTGTAAATCAAAAATCTGAGAATAAACCAGCGGTACCAATTAATCTCGATTTTAGGGTTTTTCTAAAAATAATTTTGAAAAATTCTGAAAAATCATGAAAATTCTAATATATTGGAAAATAGTGTTTGAAACTGAAATTGGCCAAATCTAATTACCAGAGAGGTCAAATCATGTAGTACTTCCATGTGAGAAAAATAAATAAGAGAAAATCAAAAATATGTTTGAAAAATCAGGATACGTATGTAGTACGTATTCTGAGGATGGGGTGTTACAATCCGTCCACCTTGCAAAAAATTTCGTCCTCAAAATTTTGGTAAGGGGAATATGAAGGTAGAGAAAATAGGGAGAAAGAATTTTACCAACTAAGATGTAAATAGTTGAGGGTAACGCTCACGAATAACATCCTCTCGTTCCCACGTAGCCTCTCCTGGAACATGCCTATTCCAAGAAACCAATACTAATGGTATTGCCCTATTTTTCTGGGTCTTGACACTTTTGTCCAGAATGGCCATCGGTTGCTCCTTATAGGACAGATCTGGTTGTAGTTCCAGTTCAGAGTGATTTAGAATATGACTCTCATCCTTGACATACTTCCGCAGCTGTGATATGTGAAAGACAATATGAATTCCTTCTAATGATGGCGGTAATGCCAATCAGTAAGCTACATCTCCTACGCGATCCAAAATCTCGAATGGGCCCATATATCTCGGACTAAGTTTCCCGCGAGTACCGAATCGGATTACCCCTTTTGTTGGTGATATCCTTAAAAATACATGGTCACCTACTCTGAATTCCAATGGTCTTTTGTTAGTGTCAGCCCAATTTTTCTGCCGGCTCTGTGCTGCCCGGAGGTGATCTCTGATAATTCTGACTTTGTCTGTTGTCTGAATTAGTATATCTGGCCTCAAAAGTCTTCTCTCACCGACTTCGTCCCAACATAACGACGACCTACATTTTCTACCATACAAAGCTTCAAATGGAGCCATCTTGATACTGGCCTGATAGCTGTTATTATAAGAAAATTCTGCCAAATGAAGATAATCTTCCCATGACCCTTTGAATTCAATCATGCAGGCTCGCAACATGTCTTCAAGAACTTGGATAGTTCGTTCAGAATTTCCGTCTGTCTGAGGGTGATATGAAGTACTGAACTTCAGATGAGTTCCTAGATTTTCTTGGAGACTTTCCCAGAAATGCGATCGGAATCTTGTGTCTCTGTCCGATACGATGCTAACTGGAACTCCATGCAGACGAACTATTTCTTTAATATATTTATCTGCAAGAACTTCTGTTGTCTGACCTACTCTGAATGGTATGAAGTGGGCTGATTTTGTGAGGCGATCGATGATTACCCATACTACATTATTACCCTTAGGACTGCGGGGTAGATCCGTGACAAAATCCATGGTGATATGTTCCCACTTCCATTCGGGTATCGGTAATGGTTGTAGAAGTCCAGCTGTTCTCTGATGTTCTATCTTTATCTGTTGGCAAACCAAGCGCTTGGCCACATACTGAGCTATCTCCCTCTTCATAGCATTCCACCAGAACTGCTGCTTTATGTCTTGATATATTTTAGTTCCTCCTGGGTGTATGGAATAAGCCGAACTGTGTGCCTCTGCCAGAATTTTCTGTCGAACTTCTCCTTGTGGTACACAGATTCTGTTACCAAAATAAAGTGCACCATCCGAATGAATGCAGATATCAGTTCTTAATCCAGCTTCTACTTGAGCTCTGAATTTCTGTAATCTGGGGTCTTCCTTTTGAGCTTCTTTAATTTCATCCATCAGGGTTGGTTGAATCTGAAAAGTCATTAACTGACCTGACTTATCAGTTCCTTGTACTAGCATTAAGTCTAATTTTATGATGTCCTGAATCAACCCCTTCTGTTGAGCGAGTTGTACTAGTATTTTATTTTCTGGCTTCCTGCTCAATGCATCTGGTACTGTATTGACCTTGCCAGGATGGTACTGTAAGTCTATGTCATAGTCCGCCATCAATTCAAGCCACCGTCTTTTTCTCATGTTTAGTTCTTTCTGCATGAAAATATACTTAAGACTCTTGTGATCAGTATAGATTAATACTTTGTCCCCTAGAATATAATGCCTCCAGATCTTCAATGCGAATATTACTGCTGCCAGCTCTAAGTCATGAGTTGGGTAATTTCTCTCATGTGGTTTCAATTGCCTGGATGCATAAGCTATGACATGATCATGCTGCATTAATACACACCCTAGGCCTTTTTCAGATGCATCATTGTATATAACCATCCCTCCTGTTCCTGAGGGAGTCTTCAAGATTGGAGCTGTAATTAGTCTTTTCTTTAATTGTTCAAATGCTGCAGTACATTCCTCTGTCCATATATGCTTTTCTCCTTTTCTGGTGAGCTTTTTTAACGGGGCTGCAATCTTAGAGAAATCTTGGACAAATCGCCTGTAATATCCGGCTAATCCAAAAAAGCTTTTAATTTCTGTTACTGTCCTTGGAATTGGCCAGTCCTTTACTGCCTGGATTTTGCTAAGGTCAACTGAAATTCCTTCTTCCGAAATCATATGTCCAAGGAAAGCTATACAGTCTAACCAGAAGTCTCACTTGCTTCGCTTAGCATGAAGTTGTTCCTGTTGGAGAGTCTGCAATACTATCCTCAAGTGTTTTGCATGCTCTCTATCGCTCTTGGAATATATCAAGATGTCATCAATAAATACAACTACAAATTGATCCAAATATGGCGAGAAAACTCTGTTCATCAAATCCATAAAGACTACTGGGGCATTGGTAACTCCGAAGGGCATGACTAGAAACTCGTAATGACCATAGCGAGTCCTGAATGCTGTCTTCGGAATATCTTCTTTCTTCACCTTTAGCTGATGATAACCCGATTGTAAATCCAATTTAGAAAATACTCGGGCCCCATGAAGTTGATCAAAAAGATCATCAATTCTTGGTAAGGGATACTTATTCTTAATGGTAACTTTGTTTAATTCTCTATAGTCTATACATAACCACTTACCACCATCCTTTTTGTTTGGCAATAGCACTGGAGCTCCCCAAGGTGAAGTACTCGGCCTAATTAATCCCTTATCAGAGTATTCTTGCAGCTGTTTCTTTAGAATCTCTAACTCAGTGGGTGCCATTCTGTATAGAGCTTTGGATATTGGAACTGTGTCCGGAATGGTATCAATGGAGAACTCAACCACTCTGTCGGGTGGGAGTCCTGAGATTTCGGTAAACACTTCTGGAAATTCATCCCAAACTGGTACTCCCTTCTTGTGAATCTCAGCAGTAGTCATCTGAGTTTTTCTCTTGGCAGACTTATGTTCCCCGTTAAATTGAAATTCAGGCTGAAGTGGTATTCTGAAATTAATTTTCTTGTTCCGACAATCAATAACCGCATAGTATTTGGTGAGCCAAGTTATGCCTAAGATTACGTCGTACCCTTTGGTATCTAGTATGAGCATGTCTATAGCCAATGTCCTGTTACATAGTTCTACAGGGCAATTGATACAAATTTTATTGGAGATGACTATCCCATTCCCGGTACTAATCTCCCATTGGTGGTCTAAATACTTAACAGGTATAAAATGCAAAGCAGTGAAACGATCTGATATGTAACAATGAGAAGCGCCAGAATCAAAGAGGGCTAGAACATGTTTTGAGTGTACCCTGATCTTACCTGTCACCACCTCTTTGGAAGTCTCGGCCTCTTTCGCTGTCAAGTTGTAGGCTTGTCCCCTTCCGCGACCTGCTGCAGTCCTGACTCCCCTTTGGACTGGGCGGATAACTTGCTGTCGAGGAGGGGGAGGGGCCCTCCTAGCCATTGGTCCTTGGTTCCTCTGTCCATTTGGTACTGGAGGTGATGGCAAAGCTTGGTTTACTATTCCCGTTCTTTTATGGGGACAGCCTTCTATTGTGTGGTCACTGTAACCACATGCCAGGCATAATCCATTTGCCCTACGACAATTTTATTTAGAGTGACCTAGTTTTTGGCAATAATTACAAACAGGAAATGATTGGATTATCTGGAAAGGGGCTGGTCGAAATGGTCGTCTAATTGTCGGGACTTTTGCAGCTCTGACTGGACCTCCTCTCCCCAATTGTTGAAGTGATCTCTTCATGGCCTGGTTCCTTATCAGGTTAAGTTTCTTTTTCTCCAGTCCTCGCTCCACCTCCCGAGCTATAGTGAGGACCTGGGAATATGTTTTCAGCTGTTGGGGAATCAAGAGGACTTGAATATCCATTTGTAAGCCCTTTTGAAATCTACTTGCCCGCTTTTCTTCGTCGGTCACCATATATGGAGCAAAATGGCTAAGCCTTAAGAACTCAGCGGCATACTCATCCACAGATCGGTTCCATTGCTGAAGTCGGATGAACTATTCTTTCATCTCCTTCTGAGCTGTGGTAGGGAAGAATCTATCATAAAAGCTCTTAGAGAACTGGTCCCAAGTGATGGGTTTATCCAGTCTCGCTTCTTCAGCTAGCCACCAGGTTCTGGCTACATCTTTTAGTTGAATCTTGGCGACCTCTACCTGATTTTCTTCTGGGACCCGGGCTGCATTCAAAAGATCTGTGGTGTCGATCAGCCATTGCTCGGCATCTAGTGGTCTCTCTCCCCCTGTGAATATTGCTGGCTGTAATCGCCTGAAGTCTGATACGTTGCCCGGCCTTTGCTCCTTAGGAGCTGTCATTAACCCTTGCCGAAGGAGTTCTGTCTGTTTCTGTTGATTCTCCATCATATTCTGGATAACCCTCAGAATATCAACATTCTCTCCCATGGGTCCATTCGGTAATTGTCCGGAGCTGTTACGACCCGTCCTTCTATCCATGTTTATGTTGGTAAAAGATGACTGGAAACTGGAAAGATAGATTTTTTAGGACTTAAGGGAAGGAGTCAGAAAGGCATAGATAACTTTGTACATTGTAGTTGGATTGTATAACCGAGACTCATGCATACCAATTGCAAATTAATATTCCATTAATTTGCTGCTTGGTTGTACTATAGGTGTGAGAGCCTAGGCTCTGATACCAACTTGTAATGCCCCGATCTCGCGGGTACGGAGACGTTACTGCGACGTATATACACAGGTCAGAAGTACCCTCACGTATATACGCTAAGCATCAGTACAGGAAAGAATCACAGTACGAAAATACGTAGTGTTTATACATGCCATCATGAGGAGTACAATTTACAAAGTTATCACAGAGCGTGATATAATATTACATGTACATTATATCACAGCCAGGTATAAAAGTAAGGTTTACAGTATGAATAATACAAGATGCTCACGAGCTGAAGGAAAATCCCGCGAGCTAGAAGGAAGAGTCGGGTACGGAAAGAGCTGGGACTAGTCAGCCTGCTCCGAGAGGTAAGCTTGATCTTCGGTGGAGGGCTCCACTTTAATCCAAGCTTCGGAACCTGAACATACAAATCCAGGGGAGTCAGAACCTCCCCAACAATGTTCAGGTTAAAGCCAAGTGGCATATAAAGATAAGTGTATGAGAGCAGATATATCAGGAATGAGTATAAAAGTTGTGTTGTGTACATGAATAATAAACATGTAAAGGAGGTACAACCTGTTGTAGGCGATAAAGCCCGAATGAATCTTTATTACCACTTTTAATGTTTAATCTTATTACTCATCCTACTCATATGTCTAGGTATGTGTAATAGCGTCCCAACTCACATACATCCACATCTGAGTAAGTTGAGGCTATTACTGGAAACCAGTGGCGGTATCAACGAACAATGTTTACAGTGGGTCCCATGCATACCCGGGACCACGGCCCAAGATGTTCCGTTGCTGGGTACGGAACCTACCGCGAGGCGATCAGGAGGGTCTTATAGAATGTCCTTTTCAAGATGGTACCAGGAAGGAGGGAGCCAGCACTCCCCTCGGTCGCCTGGAGGCCCACAGGCTAGACCGGAAGTTTTAGTTGCACAACATACCTAATACCACTGTAAATATGAACATGTATTGATATCCACGAGTTTCCCCCGACCTGGTATAAGTTGTTCTTTTAATGATTTATTAGGTAATTTTCAGATTTTGGGAATGTAAAGGAGCATGACAGGAATGCCTGGTGTACATAAGTATTCTCAGGAGATCAAGTTACATTCCTGTGAGTGATAATTA
Source organism: Agave tequilana (assembly GCA_038442645.1). Taxonomy (NCBI): domain Eukaryota; kingdom Viridiplantae; phylum Streptophyta; class Magnoliopsida; order Asparagales; family Asparagaceae; genus Agave; species Agave tequilana. The sequence continues at coordinate 38,770 of JAVJIF010021752.1, forward strand.
CAAGTCAGGTATAGTAGGTTGAATGACAGGTAATAGTAATTAAGTATTAGTGATAACATGTTAGAGGTTCGGTGTCAGGTGATAGCCTGGCGAACGAATGCAGATATGAACCGATAATACAGCTAACTAGCAAGCAAATGGACATCCATGCGGAGCTAAGCAGTGCTGGAGGCACAGACAGCGAACAGTGTTTAACACTAAAGCGCCAGGCGAGATTACCGGGACGACTCGGCTTAAAGTGCGAGTAGAAAATCCGGCAGCATCTTTCCTAGACGAATCTAGCGGTAAAGCACTGAGCGCTAAGCATGCCTACCAGGCGCAACTGAAAGACCTGATAGTCTAAGCGCACTTTTCTTCTTGAGAAAGTAGACGAGAGCCCGAAGGCTAAAGTACGCTCGGGGTCTAAGCGCACTCTTGGTGGCTATCACGAAACCCGTAAGGGTACAGGCCTGGAACCTATTGGATAGCCATCCCGGGAGTGGGCAGAAACCCAGAGTTAGTATAAGAGTATTTGTTTTGGTAATACTATGCAAGCATACTGTGATAATAACTAATCTACCGTAGTGTTAGTGAAGCCTGAAGGCTGAGTAGAGCGCCCGAGACCAAAATATGCTTGGGGTCTAAGCGCACTCTTGGTGGCTACCACAAAACCCGTAAGGGTACAGGCCTGGAACCTATTGGATAGCCATCCCAGGAGTGGGCAGAAACCCAGAGTCGGTACCGGGTGCCCGCACGAGTTGTTCTATCCTATTACAAGCATTACAATGTATCAGTCCGGCTCGAGTCAAGATATGTCCACAGAATACAACACACACACACCCGTACAACCATACCGCACTGATACTAAATACAACATAATACTAATTTTAATACAAGTCCATTTTCTTGGTGAGGAAAGTCACTCTCCTAAAACACTGATTTTTAAAGCTTTTTGTGATCAAATTCCCGAGCGAGGAAAAGTATGAAGCGAGCGAAGGAGAGGGGGGTTGCCTCTAGGGTGGCCACCAGCCCTAGGGGTGGTGCGCCACCCCATGGTGGCCTAGGGAGTGGCCGGCCATGATAAGAGAGAGGAGAGAGTGAAGGTGGAGGTGTTGGAGTTATTTGGTAGAGTTGAAGTTGTTTGGAGGAAAATGAAAGAGAATTTGAAGGGGGTGAAGATGATGGTGATGTTGAAGGATGAAATATGGTGATGAAGGTGGTGTTATGGTGGTAAAAGTGAAGATGGTGATGATGGAGAAGAAACGAAAAGGAGATGGTGGCGAAGATGGAAGTTTCGTAGTGGTGGTGATGGAGTATATTGAAGATGGTGAAGTTGTTGCCGGAATTTGTTACCGGAGTGGTCGCCAGAGTGGTTGCCGGAGGAGAGGGGCTCGGGCCTTAGCCAAGGAGGGTGGCCGATCTAGGGTAAGATGATGGGGTGGTGGTTTTGTGGAGAGGTTTGTTGTGGTGGTAGTTTTGGAGAAGGTAAAGGAGAAGGTGGAGGCTTTGGTGGAGTTTTGGGGTTTGTGATGGTTTAAATGGAGATGGAGGAGGAAGAAGATGAAGGTAGGGAGTTGAAGAAGTTGTAGTGGTTGTGGTTGTGGTGGAGATGAAGGAAAAGTTGATGGTGGTTAGGGTTTTGATGGGGAAAATGAAAAGGAAGAAGAAGATAAGGGTTTTGTATTTGGGATTGGAGTTAAAGGAGAAGAAAAGAGAATTTGGGTGAGGGTTTTTTTGTAAAAAGGAGGGATGAGGTGGCCTTAGCCGGCCCTAGTGATGGGAGAGGGTAGTTGAGTGGTTTGGGATATTTTGGAGAAGATAGTTTTGGTGGAAAGTTGTAGAAGGTAATGGAAAAATGGAGAATATCTAAGAATATGTTGGAAGAAAAAGGAAGGAAAGAAAAAGGAAAAAGAAAAGAAGAGGAAAAAAGGAAATTATATGATTGGAAGGAAAAGTGAAAATAATTAGAGTAGCGGATTCCCCAGATTTGGTTGCGGATGCGGAAAACTTTTGAAAAAATATCGGAATCGTCCGAAAATCAAATATCTCGGAACGACCCACAAAAATTCTGAAAAATCAAGAATATTATTCTAAGAATCATGGTGAAATTCATTTTTTGAAATTCTTTCCAGTTTTCAAATTAAAAATCTTGGAATCGACCACCAATATCGGTCGATACCAAAATCTGGCCGAAATCTGTTAAATTTTGAAAATTTTCAAAAAAATGTTTTAAGATAGTAAAAATTATTCTAAGAAAATATGTGAAAGCGGTTTCTCAAAATTCAACTTTATTTGTAAATCAAAAATCTGAGAATAAACCAGCGGTACCAATTAATCTCGATTTTAGGGTTTTTCTAAAAAAATTCTGAAATTTTTTGAAAAATCATGAAAATTCTAATATATTGGAAAACAGTGCTTGAAACTGAAATTGGCCAAATCCGATTACCATAGAGGTCAAATCATGTAGTACTTCCATGTGAGAAAAATAAATTAGAGAAAATCAAAAATGTGTTTGAAAAATCAGGATACGTATCTGAGTACGTATTCTGAGGATGGGGTGTTATAATTGTACACGTGTTTTTCATATCTATTATTACATTCCTATATCTATCTTGTAATAAATCCTATTAATTAACTTGTTTTAATATCTGATTTGTGCGAGTGCAATTTAATGGAGAAGAGAAGATAATCCAAAATATATTCCAACTAAATCGGATTTATTTGGATTTATTATCCTAACTTGAGAAATCAATGAAGATAATCCCAGATCCAGTAGTCCAGTGGTAAATCTTATCAGAAAATATAGGGATATCTAAATGAGAAAATCTATGCCCCCTGGATCTGGCCCAATGGCCAGATCTTGGATAGGTGTAGTGCTAATCTAATGACAAATGATGCGAAATTAAAAACTTAATTGCAAACACACTATGTGTAATCAAGAGTGAGTCCGAATTCTTGGTGAAGGGCTCTGAAACTACTCCTCGAGATTTCTCTAAACTAAGAGTTGAGGTGCTTCAATAGCTCTCTTGCTTGAACACAAGTGTGAGCACACAAACAATATCAAGCATGTATATAAATATGAACAATGTAAAGTAATGTGAGATATAAGAGAGAGAATGAGAGAAAGATAGGCAAAATTGCTCTTGAAAATCTTGTCTAAAACTGGCCTCAAGGACCCCAATTTATAGGGGATCCAGAATATAGCCGTTGGGGTTCAGAACAGGTCAAAATTGACCCGTCAGTCGATCGCTCCGTCGACCAGCCAACGGTCAGATTTCTGACCGTTGGGGTTGTCAGTCGCCCGATCGGTCGACCGCCCCAAGGCACAGTGAAAAAATTCTCACTGTCGGTCGACCGAGGCTAGAATCAGAGAGCATCCTCTCTGGTCGGTCGATCGGACGGTCGACCAAGGCCAGATCCAGAGAGCAAGCTCTCTGGATTGATCGACCAAACGGTCGATCGGCCCAATAGCCTATGGGCTTGTGCACATCCTGTGCACATCGGTCGATCCCTCAATCGACCGAGCCCAGGTTCGGTCGACCGATCGGTCGACCGTAGGCAGCCCAAAAACAGGGTTTATATGATTGGAAATCTTGGCTTTTAAATACCTATAAAATCATATAAAACTACATAAATTCCACAAAAATAAGTTCATATATAAATTTGAAGTACATATATGTATGATAAAAAATTAATACATATTACAAACTATATGAACTATTTTTGAGGCATGAAATTTTAGTCTTAAATCGAAAATCGTATTTTTCAAAACTTAAACTTTGAAATGGAAAACCGATTTTTTCTCAAACTTATTCAAATCCAAAAATAAGATATTTAAACTGTATTTGAAGCATAGTGTGTATGAATAGAATCTAATATACATATAAACGATATATCTATGTTTTTGACATTAAATCCAAAAATAAAGTTTTGATAAAAACAAAATTTAAAACCATGAGCTAAATAAATCAAAGTTGGTTTTTCTAAACATATGAAGTAATAATGTATATGGATGAAATCTAAAATACATATAAACTTGTTTTGATTCTATCTATTCATGAAAATGAAAGATATATACTTGAAAATCGAAAATGGTTAAGCCGAAACTAAAACTTTTGAACTCGTGTGTGTGCGTATACTTGAGCATTTCAAAACTATCTTTACACAAGATCTAAACTAAAACAAACCTAAATCAAAGTCTTCTTGTCGATCTTCATCTTCAAGACGACTCGATCCAAACATGATCCAAAGAGCTTGACTCCATCTTGAGTTTTAGATACTATCTTGACGCGCGAGATCTTGATCTACATGTGTTAGCTCCAAAATTTGACTCTAAATACTTTGTTAAAGCTAAACACCTACTAATATCTTGATCAATAATTGAAACTATATAAATACAAGATTATTAGTAACTTAACTTCATAAGTTATTCATCATCAAAACTAAGGTGAAGGGCCTTTGGGCCAATTATTTCTTCTAAAAATACTGCAATCTCAAAAGACAAACGGGCACCACTCCAACAGAGAGTTAGGATTAGATTTTTACTCTAGTTTAACTTAGGGATTTTTTTTTTTTTTAATGTAATTTTATGTTTTCTTTACAAACTTAGGTTAGAGAAGAGATTCATGAAAGAAGGAGAGGAAGAATTGTATTGAGAGTGACACCGATGTAATCTTCTTCTTTTCTTTTATTATTTTTCAATTTAATCAAAGTTTACCTTTTATTTTATTCTTCTTCTTGTTTTTACTTCACTTCTTTTGATATCGATTGCAATCCAAGTGAGTCAAATAGCATCAAAATTGTTTTGCCTTTGTGAGTGCCACCTATATCTCATGACGAAGGATTCTGAGCTCACTCTGTATCATTTCATGCTTAATTCATTTTGATGATGTAATGTGGATGAAATTCGAATCAACTCTTATGGGCTATGCGCTGACCGCCTCCACTTCCAGTAATTCGTCGCTATAGATATAAGGTAAAGCAAGCACTAAAGAGGTAAGTAAACTTTTGTTCTATTTATTTTCTTCTAATTTATTAGTTTGGAATCACTTTCTTCATTTCTTTCTCTTTTAACATAGTTTTCTTTCAACTAAAACACTAACACCATCTTCTTCTTTTATCTTCTCCTCTTCTAACTTAACTCTTTTCTTTTCTTTTTAAAAACTAAGAAAAATATTTTAATCAGTTTTAGTAAACTTAGAAAGATTATTGAAACGCTTTCATCGCAGCCCTCCTTGTGGATCACGACCCGCATAGACACTTGCTATAGCGGTAGAATTGAGAACCCTAACACTATCTATTATCAATTCTAAACTCTATTTTTCTGTGCTGGTTTTCGCCTCGATTAAATTTTGGCGCAATTTTTGGGGAGGTACGATAATCTTTTTAATTTACTCAATGATTAAATATTTTCTTCTCTATTTTTTATTGGGGAGGTACGGTAGCTACAGAAAACATATAGCATACCCGATCCTCTGCTCTAGAAAGCAAGGATCAGGAGACCACTTTTTTGCCTCGAAAGCATGGCAAAAGCCGTATTTGCGCAACAAAAGTGGGAGGACTACAACCTGCTTTTTTGTAGGTGATTGTTCATCAACAGTGCATAATTTAGTCACATTTTCATGTTTAGTTTTATAAAGCACTGCTATTTAATCGTTTTATTGTTTAGTAATGTAATGGTCTCGATAATTAAAAAGAGAAAGAAAAGAGACCAAAAAGAAACCCACAAGTTAAAGAGAAGCTCAAAAGCCTATCAAACCCAAGTTAATTCAAAAATTATCCTATCCTAAATCAGAGAAAAAGGAGAAAGTCAATATAAATTAAGTTGCTTGATCCTCAAGTCAAAAATAAGAAGAGAATTCAAGTTTAAAATTCGGATTTATAGATAACTTGTTTCCTAAGTTATCTAGGAAACACGGTTATTTTAAATTTCAGAACTCAAACGAGGATTCTAAGGATAGATCTCTGGATAAATGACTAAATGAAGCCAGCACAAACGTGTGCTTGGAACCCTAAAAAATGACACGTTTTCCCTTTTTTCCCGAAAAATGCTGCACTTCTGTACCCACATGCGTGGAGGTTTAGGGGAGTATTCTACTGGGACTCTACTACTAGAATCCCCTATAAATACCCCTGAAGAGTAATAGAGGAGAGGCATCTCATAGAATCTAGTTTAGGGTTTTCTTTAGATCTATTTCCTTTCTGAAATTTCATTGTATTTTCAAGTTTTTACTTTGAAGAAGATTTCTAAGAAGGAGAAGCCATTGTAATTCGAGATAATAGATCAGTATAAGGTGTTGGAACTTGATTTTGATGATACATTTGTGAAGCCATTTCATTGGAACTCTATCTCACAAGCTTATACAAGAGTCCTACATGCTCAAAGACTTCCCAAGGATAATGGCTATGGATGTGTATTGTATTGTTTATTAGAATGTTAAAAGCCTTGAAACACACACACACACATTATAAATCATATATATAGTCGACTTACTCCTAACTATAGTCGACTTAGCTTTTGCCTCAGATACATACCAACTCTCTGTTTCTGTTCTGCATACCATGATTAGTCAACTTATACTTTCCCCTAGTCGACTAATAATAGTTGTAGTCGATTTATAACTACTGCTGGTCGACTAAGTTCAGTTTCCAGAAACATGTCACTTGTATCAACCATTCCCTAGTCGACTTTTCCTCTTTATAAGTCGACTACTATAGGCAAAACTAGATACCCTAGTCGACTAACCCTCTTCCTCAAGTCGACTAATGGAAGTTTCTGACTGTTAGTCAGTTTCTGATTTCTGGTGTTTTATCTAACGTTTCAAAATTCAAATTCATATTAATAACTTCCTTAACTGACCTTAGATTTCAATTATAAATAGGGATGTTGTCGTAGGATGTTTACACTAATTCATAACAAAGTTTTTCTATCCAAACTCTGTTGAAAATTCTGTTTGTCAGAAAACTTGTTTCCACTTTCACATCTTCACTCAATTCCTACTCCATTGTGAAGAATCCTGAGAGTCCACCTATAAGAGACCTTGTTCACGATCACATGCTGTCTCAAGGCTTATAGGATTTGATTGTATTCATCAAAGAGAAAGTGTTGTACAAGAGCATCTTCCGGTGTAGAAGAGAAGTTGTACAAGGAGTTGTTGTCTTCTCAGTAAAGAGAAGAGTTGTACGGATTTGGCAAAGGGGATTTGTCAAGTGGTGTACAAGGTATTGATTTTGGGTGTACAAAATCAAAGGTTAAAGGAAAATCTCAAGAGGGTGGTTTGGGGACTGGATGTAGGTCAAGAGGACCGAACCAGGAGAAAATCTCTTGTGTTTACGTTTACATAATTTTTGAGATTTATTTCCTTTCTTGCAAGTTATTTTATTTAAAAATTATCTTTGTTCTAGTGTTGTGTTGACATAATATTTTAGATCCTACAATTGGTATCAGAGTCCTGCATATTCGGTCAACACCCTACAAAGATGGCAACGAAGTTTCCTTCATCACAATTCAGAGAAGGACATTCTACACAACGTCCACCACTATTTGATGGATCCAACTACAACTATTGAAAGTGTAAAATAAAGATCTACTTGCAATCACTCAACTATGAACTTTGGAATATAGTAGAAGCACCTTACACCAAGCCGACAACCAACTACACTGCTTGGAGTGATGATCAAAAGACGAATGCGAACCTTGATGCCAAAGCAATGAATACATTATTCTGTGCCTTAACCAAAGAAGAATTCAATCGTGTGTCAACAACCACATCTGCAAATCAAATATTGCACATACTACAGGCACATGAAGGTACAAATAAGGTTAAAGAATCTAAAATTTCTGTTCTTGTTCATAGGTTCGAACTCTTCAAAATGATGGAGAATGAAACAATTTCATAAATGATAACAAGGTTCACCGACATAAAATTCCATAGCATCCCTTGGAAAGGAATACACCCAAGTCGAAAAAATTCGCAAAATCCTTCATGCACTCACATCAGATTGGGAGAAGAAGACAACTGCAATCGAAGAAACAAATGATCTCTCCACTATGTCATTAGAAAACCTTATTGGTAATTTAATGGCATATAAAGTATAACTGGAAGACAGAAAGAAGGATGAACAACAATCTTTCTCAAAGAAGAAAGAACTTGCCTTTCACGCATCCTCCGATACAGACAATTCAGATCATGATGAAGAGGAGATGGCAATGCTATCAAGAAAATTCAAAAAGTTCTTGAAGCAAGGTAAGTTTAATCCTACATGTTTTAATTGTAATAAAACAGGTCATATGAAAAGGATTACCCATTGCTCAAAAATAAAAGAAAATTCAAGAGCAAAAAGTTCAAAAAGAAGAAAGATTACCAAGTATTATGGGAGTATAGTGATTCATCTTCCTCAGAAAGAAGAAGCCACTGAACATGCAAATATTTGTTTCATGGCTCAAGAAGAAGATGAGGTACAATATACTGAACTCTTAGATGCATTTTATGAATTATACAATGATCTTAAGAATGAAAAGATAAAGAATAAAATTTTGTCAAAGGAAAATGAAAAACTTATCAAAGAAAATTCATGTTATGTTTCTCAAATTTCTTCTATAAATTCTCAAAAAGATAATTTTGAAAAAATTATATCATCATTGAAAAAGGATAATGAGAATTTTATAAAAGAAAATGTAATGCTTAAAAAAGAAACTATGTCTTTAAATGAAAGAATTTCTATTTTAGATAAAGACATGTCAAGTTTCAAAATGAAGTATGAAGAGATTTTAAAAAATGTGACTAAATTTAATTAAGGAAAAAAATTAAATGATTTGCAATCAAATCAAAAGATGTCACATAATCATTATGGTTTTGGATTCTTAAATCAGAGTGAAAAATCGACAAGTTAGTGAAAATAATCATAATTCATATAATTCTTTTGTGAAAAAAAATACTGATATTATTTCAAAAAGAATTAAGAACAAGTACATATGGATTCCTAAAAACTTAAGCATTTTTGATAAAAATACTTATATTGCATCATACATACATTCTATATATAATTCATGTAATATTTGCATACTAACAGATGGAAACCAAATTCAAATTGGATTTGAATTCCTAAAGGTTAATGCTTTGATCTTATAATGATTGGTACCATTCTAATCTTTATCTTTCAGGTATGTATAAAAAGTTTGATAGAAAAATATTTCAAACATTTATCATATATATATATATATATATTATGATATATTTCTTGCATGGGGAGAACACATATTTTTCTATATCTCTTATAACCTGTTCTATGCAGGGGGAGAACATATAACATATTCTCTGCAAGGGAGTTTTCGTACACACAAAGTGTCATCATCAAAAAGGGAGAAAATGTTGGAACTTGATTTTGATGATACATTTGTGAAGCCATTTCATTGGAGCTCTATCTCACAAGTTTATACAAGTATCCTACATGCTCAAAGACTTCCCAAGGATAATGGCTATGGATGTGTATTGTATTGTTTATTAGAATATTAAAAGCCTTGAAACACACACACACACACACACACACACATCATAAGTCATATAAATAGTCGACTTACTCTTAACTATAGTCGACTTAGTTTTTGCCTCAGATACATACCAACTCTCTGTTTCTGTTCTGCATACCATGATTAGTCGACTTATACTTTCCCCTAGTCGACTAATAATAGTTGTAGTTGACTTATAACTACTGCTGGTCGACTAAGTTCAGTTTCCAGAAACATGTCACATGTATCAACTATTCCCTAGTCGACTTTCCCTCTTTATAAGTTGACTACTATAGGCAAAACTTGATACCCTAGTCGACTAACCCTCTTCCTCAAGTCGACTAATGGAAGTTTCTGACTGTTAGTCAGTTTCTGATTTTTGGTGTTTTATCCAACGTTTCAAAATTCAAATTCATAATTATAACTTCCCTAACTGACCTTAGATTTCAACTATAAATAGGGATGTTGTCCTAGGATGTTTACACCAATTCATAACAAAGTTTTGCTGTCCAAACTCTGTTGAAAATTCTGTTAGTCAGAAAACTTGTTTCCACTTTCACTTCTTCACTCAATTCCTACTCCATTGTGAAGAATTCTGAGAGTCCACCTATAAGAGATCTTGTTCACGATCACATGCTGTCTTAAGACTTATCGGATTTGATTGTATTCATCGAAGAGAAAGTGTTGTACAAGAGCGTCTTTTGGTGTAGAAAAGAAGTTGTATAAGGAGTTGTTGTCTCCTCGGTGAAGAGAAGAGTTGTACGGATTTGGCAAAGGGGCTTCATCAAGTGGTGTACAAGGTGTTAATTTTTGGTGTACAAAATCAAAGGTTAAAGGAAAAGCTCAAGGGGGTGGCTTGGGGACTGAAAGTAGGTCAAGAGGACAGAACCATGATAAAATCTCTTATATTTGCGTTTGCATAATTTCTGAGATTTATTTCCTTTCTTGCAAGTTATTTTATTTAACGCTAATTATCTTTATTCTAGTGTTGTGTTGATATAATATTTTAGATCCTACATAAGGTGCTTTTATTTTTCTCATATCTCCTTTATTATTTACTTGCTTTTGCTCTTTATTTACCTCTTTATTTCATGCAATCTTATTCAAAAATCATGCTTTGATTCTCTTCCACAATGAGTAACTAAATCTCCTTTACATGACTTGCTAATATCACCACCATGGACCTATAGTATTGAATAGAGAACCCAATTAAATTTCATGCATGCTTAAACCCTAGGTTTATCTTGAAAGCACATGATGATGATAATTAGGTCAACTACTTGATAGTACTTTTAACTATTTTTCTTAATCTATGCTTGACCATTGTCTTGATATTTTAATGTTAAATTTTAATTAATGCTATTTCAATTAAACCCTTGTTATTTATCTTATATATTTTACTTGAATCCTAGGGTAATTTTTTATGTTTAGGGTGGGTTTAGCTGAAGGTAATCTCTAGTTGGTATTATTTGTTTATGGTGGTAGATTATTAGCATCTTTCTCTACATTGATAAAAATTAACTTTTTCAACCAATCTCTTTCTTTAAGTTCTACAAACAAAAGAAGAAAGTGTAAGAAAATAACAATACCGAAACGCTTCCATTGCATCTCTCCCAGAGGTTTGACTCGTATAACCCTCGCTACAATCAGAGTCAAAATCAATTAAACAAATACTTTTCATATTCTCTATATTCTTTTTGGAAATCAAATTTTGGTGCCGTTGCCGGGGAGGGAACAATATACATTATTTTCTAACTAATGTTTGTGTGTACAGGGATAGTTACAGGAAATTGGTATTTACAAAGGATTAGAAGCACTTCATAGACACTGCCCTAGAAGGTAGAACACCAGAGGCTTCAGGAAAGCTATACAAACGCGGCCAAAGCCGCAAAAACGCTGCAATCCCAGTAAGTTAGAGTATCTGTTTCTTCTGTAGTCATTGAATCTGAGTTCTGTATCTGCTGTAGTTGTTGGATTTTGCTGTAACCTATCTGAACAATGTGTCTAACAATAACAGTAACTCATGATTGAAAACTAAAAATCGGATAGACTTGCACCTAAGCATTTGTCTATTTTTATTTTAAATTTTCAATTACTGTCGAATAGTGTTGGAGATCGAGGTAAGTCTGCATAGGATCTAGATTAGAAAATACTTGTGGTGATTTTATTGATTTGAGTGATACTATTCTATTATTTTGCACACTTTCACTAAATCGACTTAAGGGCAAAACCCCTAACAAGATAAGGTGGGAAAGTTATTACCCTTCTTTGGCCTACAAATAACATCTCATTTGCACTCACAATCAAAACTTAATTTAAAATTTGAATAGACTTTGGCCTTAAGGACTTCTCCGACTCACTAGGAGATTGACCCAAAGAGGAAGTTGTTCGAATTTGACTCTTATCAAACCGGTGACTAGGTAGGGGATTGAGAGGCGAAACCTCGAAGGTTGGTGGTTTAGCTTAATTAGGCCCGTCTTTGACAGATACCTCCCACCAATCTTGCCAACTACCTGGTCACCGATTAACTTGTGGTCTGATTTGGCAATATACCTCCTATGGATAATCTAAAGTTAGGAGTCGTCTAGGTCTAAGTCTACCTTAGAATAAGCTTGGTTGATTTTGACTTTGACTTTTTGGTGTGATCTTATTTGCTATGATTGTGTATGTTAGCTTGGTCAAGAGACCCAGCTACTTCAAGATTAACTAGAAACATTTCACCACCTAAACCTAATCCCAAAATGGCACAAACAATATCTTTGCAGGATAGGTTTTATCGCATTAGGACATCCTTCCATCTTGCATTTAGCTTCCCAAAGCTGACGGTGACAAATTTGAGTTTAAGCCACAATTCATAAACACTATCCCGAAATATCATGGTCTAGAGTCCGAAGATGCATACTTCTTCATAAGAGAATTTAAGGAGGTATGTGTTATGATGAAAATACCGCAATTAGGTGACGATGCCGTCAAGCTACGTTTTGTCCCTTTTGCCCTTAAGGACCTAGCCAAGAGATGGCTATTGATTGGTCGCTAATGTTGCACATTTAGTATCATATTTCCATACTTATTATAGAATAAAATCTGCATTGTCCTAATTAAATGTTAATTTATTTGCAGGCCCATTCCTTAAGGAGAGTAAAGAGAAATGAGCCCAAAAGCCCACCAAATTCTGAATTAAATCAGAATTAACTCGAACTCAGTGAATCAGGGCAAAATCAAGAGGTTGAAAATCGGTTGAGAAGAATCCTCTCAGAATCGATCGGTTGAAGCAAAGATCAACGGCCATTTCTTCAAAATCTCGGAGTTAAACTGCAAATCCAACCCAAGATAAACACAGAACGAGATGCCGGGGAGACCCACCAACAGGGTGTGGCCACCTGGCCACACCTTGGCCGCGGAAACGCGGCCAAAGCCGCGTTTCCGCGGCTTGGTTAGAGAATTAGGGGGAGCGTTTGCTCCCCCAATCTTCCCGGGATCCTGTAGGTTGGGTTTTTGCCTATAAAAAGGCAGTATTTGCACTGAAAAAGGGACGCCCATGCAGAGATAGGATTTAGTCCAGTTTTTCATTTTGTAGTATAGGTTTTTGTTTTCTTTTTATGTAACTTTAATTTGTATGTAAGCTTAGGTTAGATTGAGATTCATGTAAGTAAGAGAGAGAGGCTTATGTTGAGAGTGACACCGATGTACCCTCCTCCTTTCTTCCATCGTTTCAAGCAATAAAAGGTAATACATTTTATGTTCTTCTTTACTTTCATTTTCTTCTTCTTCTTTCTACTTTACCTCTTTTGGTTTTGATGAGAATGCAAGTGAATCCAGACGCATAAGTATAACACTGTTTTGTGAGTGCCAACGATACTTCATGAAGATGTTCGACTCCTCAAGATCCGTATCACTTCATTCTTGCTGGCTTGATGATATAATGCGAACGGGGACTGAGCTCGATCCTATGACTTATGCGTTGAAAGCCTCCGAAGCAAGGTAGAACATGCAAGGGTTCCAGGTAAGTCATCAACCAAACTAGGTGAGTAATTCCTTAATCTTCTTTCTTTTCTTTTATTTTTAGTTTAGATCACCAACACGATTTCTTTCACCACATCTTCCAAATCCTTTTTCATTCTTTTTCAATTTATTTGTACATAGTCATTTTCTGATTTTCTCCACCTTCTCATTCTACCGCTTTCTTTCTAACTTTAACCTATAACTCGTTTTCATTTTCATTTCTTTAAACAAAGAAGAACCTTCGTTTTTCTTCACATAGATTTCAATAAAAAACCTTGAACACTTCTATCGCAAACCCTCCTTGTGGATCACGACCCGCATAGCCACTTGCTATCGCGGTAAGAATTGAGCACTTGCACATATTTATTCTTAGATCTAAAGTTTTGTATTTTGTGTGCAGGTTTAAGCTTCAATCAATTTTGGCGCCGTTGCTGGGGAGGGTAACGATTTTTATTGAAATCTGATTTTTATTGAATTTTTAGAACTAAAACGAATTTTCTTCTCTGTTGCAGGTTATAGGGCAAGCAAAGTAGGAAAAAAGGATTGCAGAAATATATAAGTGGTCTTAGGCCTCTGTTCCAGAAAACAGAGACCAAGTATCCTCTGAATTGTCGCGTTTGCTCGGCTTTAGCCGCGTTTCCGCGGCAAGGAAGAGTTCACTACTAATTGGTTTTTTTTTTGCAGGGCTGCTTGCTTTGCAAAATTCTAGTTTTCTGCAACTTTATTTCTTATATGTCATCACCAAAAGCCTGCTAATAAATCAACAGTAAAATATTTGTTGAAAAAGTTAAAAAATTGATTAGACGTTTGCATTTTAGGCACGTGTCTTTTCAATTCATTTACTTTACTGTTGAAGAGTGCTGGAGAAAGGTACGTTCGCATTGCATGTAGAATAGGACTCATCTCTTGGTTGATTTATATCGCTTTGAGTGAATCTTGTTTACATATCTTGTACACCTGCACAAACTAATCTTAAGGGCACCAACCCATAACAAGATAAGGTGGGGAGTTAATCACCCTTCCTTGGCCCAAAAATCAGATTCCAAGCACTCACTAACCCGAGCCTAACTAAAAATGAGTAGACGTTGGCCCTAGGGACATCTCGGACTCAATTAGGAGATTATCCTAAGGGGGAAAGGTGTTGGAATTTGACTCCTGCCAAATCAGTGTCTAGGAAAGGGATTAAGGGCCGAAAGCCCGAAGATTGGTGGTTATTTAATTAAGGAACGTCTTTGACGGATAACCTCCCACCAATTTTGCCCTGACCTGGCTGATTAGCTTGTGGTCAAAGTCTGCATTCTACCTCCCGTGGACAGTCTAACCAGTTAGGAGTCGTCTAGGTCATAGGTCTACCCTAACTTAGTTTAGAATTTTTTTCTTATTTGTTTGCTTATTGTTTGTTTTTTCTTTCTTTTTGTTTGTATTCTATTGTGTGATATGGCTTATAATAACAATTTTTCCAACTTTAATAGTAATCCATATTACACACCGACTTCTTTTTCGGATATTACCAACCCGGCATATCATAACTTTGACCAACCTAGTGTGCCGGATTGGTCTTATCCGAATCAATATAACCCATGCCCCCAATCTTATGACCAAAATTTCCATAATAATTTCAACTCTTCACAGAGTCAGTGGGGATTCACCTCCCCCGAGTCTAATTTCAACCAACTTGTCCTCCTTATCCACCTAGTCCACAATATTTCCAAGATTCATACTCAGTTCCACCAGTCCAAAATAGAAAACCATCAATTTTGGAACTGAGTATGCGTGAGTCCAAACAAAAATCACAAAATCTGATGGACTCACAATTTCACTACCAATTCCAAGACAACACTTCATCTTTTCATCAAAATAATGAACCTATCAATTATGAAGAGATGCTTGAAGCCATGACCCAAGCTCAAAACGCTCGTAATCGTGACATAGATATGATGGTCCAAACTCTACGTTCTTACCGTTTGACCAGTTCTGATGTCGCTAACCATTCTGTTAGAGCCGAAGAGTCATGTTGTCTTGGAAAACAAGGTTCCATTTCAGAATAATCATCTGAACTTGCCCAAACTCCAAATTTTGCAAATGACAGTGACAGTTTGGCAAGTTATCCCTTTCCTGAAATTGAACTTGAAAATGAATATGATCATGAACCTCAACTTAGTGATTCAATTCTACTTCCTGATTCAATAATGACTCCGGTGTCTTCACCTGATTTCAATCTCTTTCCCGAGTCAACATTGGATCCTGTGCCAATTCATCATGAAATTGAATCACCCATTTTTGATGATCATATTGAACTTGACCAATTTTACACTTTTGAAAGTCCTATCGACAAATTGGCAAGTTCTCATTTTTATGACATTGAACTCAATGAGATATGTGACCTAGATTCTCAAATCTGTGATCCAGTTCAAATTTCCAAATCAATATTGACTCCATTTTTGTTACCCGACTTGAGTAATATTTTAGAGTCAGTTTTGATTCCCACACCTATCATTCTTGAACTTGAATCACCAATATTAAGTCACATTCCATTGTTGAAAAATAAATGTGGACTTGAGTTTCAACTTCTTGACTTGGATCTGCTTCTTGAACCAATCTCGACTCCTGAACCTTTACTTGACTTAAGTCACTTTCCTGAGTCGGTATTAGTTCCTATACTTCCTGAGTCCAATTCAATCATTCTATCTTTTCACACTCCATTTTGGGACAAGGCGGTTGACAAATTTGACTCCGAAATTAATTATGGAATATGAAAATTAGATGGGGTTAAATTTTTAATAAAAATCTTTTATGGATGCATTATCTTAATGGGTTATATTAGAGAGATTTCTGGTGGGTTCCTTCGAACCCCACGAAAAGTCGATTGGGCCGCATTTCGTGGACCAATCAGACCACCACCGGAACCACCACCTTAAGGTAACATTTTCCTTCCCTTTCTCCTTTTTCATACATCTATGCATTAATTCATACATTGAGGATAATGCATGAGATAGGTGTAGGGGAGGGTTCTAACATAACTTTGGTTTTTCTTTTTAATAAAAGTAAAAATAAAAATAAAAATAAAAAAATTAACATTTTCTTTACTTTTAAAAACTTTTTGAAAATAGAAACAATATTTTGACATATTTTTTGTAAGAAATTAAGTCAATTTTAAGGAATAGGAAAATCAAAATTAGGATTTCTTATACTTGGTCAAAATAAGATTATTTGTTTGATTTTTAGGGTTAGGAAGAAAATTTGCCAAAGTAATTTAGTCTTGATCTTTACCTTGATGAAATATGCACACTTCATACACTTATACACTTAGGGTTCAAAAACAAAGATTCTTATGCCTTATATAAAAAAAAAGAAAAAAAAGAAAAAAATATGAACAAATCTAATTATTGATTAGCTAGGTACTTTGGCTTAAGCAAGCCTTAGTATTTATGCGAAAGATGATTAGATAAGTTTGAGAAAAATATATATATAAAAATCCTCTGATTAAGCTGGGTATTTGTGCCTAATAAAGCATAAGTATTCACGCCTAAAAGGGGTTCAAATAATAAAATCCTTAGTTTTGTGGCCTTGTTTGCTCGAGTCCTTAAGTCTTTGGGGTGTTTTCTCACCTGGTGCCCTAAGACCGTTTGGTTTGGGAGTCATCGATTAAAGTCTTGTTACATGGGCAGATTAGAAAGCCTAATAGAACTAAGGTATAATACCACAAAAAAATATATATATATATAAATAAATAAGGCATAAGAGTTAGAGTTAATGAGCCCTTAGTCAAAATTTTCACAGTCACAAGGTGCATATGACTTAGGGTAAAGTAATAGACTAAATGAGAAGCACAATTTAACTCCTTACCTTGATTGATAATAAATTTTTGAATAGAGACTAAGTTTAGGAATGAAAAATTCAGCTTTCCTATAACTTATAGATTACTTAAATCTTACAATTAGATTTCAAATATTTTTCTCTTTCAAAATGCTTTTCAAAAATACTAACTCTTTATTTCTCTTTCTTTATGGATTTTGTGGGTGCAATCCGCTGAAAACCCTCACGAGACAAAACTCATCCTCTAGGGGAAACCTAGAGGTTTAATAGCTTGTTGCACATGCTCAGTGCAATCGCGTGACCTGCGAAAGTGGTCTAATAATCCTTAGTATAATTTAATTGTTTTGCTCGAGGACGAGCAAAAGATAGGTATGGGGGTGTGATTGGTCGCTAATGTTGCACATTTAGTATCATATTTCCATACTTATTATAGAATAAAATCTGCATTGTCCTAATTAAATGTTAATTTATTTGCAGGCCCATTCCTTAAGGAGAGTGAAGAGAAATGAGCCCAAAAGCCCACCAAATTCTGAATTAAATCAGAATTAATTCGAACTCAGTGAATCAGGGCAAAATCAAGAGGTTGAAAATCGGTCGAGAAGAATCCTCTCAGAATTGATCGCTTGAAGCAAAGATCAACGGCCATTTCTTCAAAATCTTGGAGCTAAACTGCAAATCCAACCCAAGATAAAGACAGAACGAGATGCCGGGGAGACCCACCAACAGGGTGTGGCCATGGCCACACCCTGGCCGCGGAAACGCGGCCAAAGCCGCGTTTCCGCGGCTTGGTTAGAGAATTAGGGGGAGCGTTTGCTCCCCCAATCTTCCTAGGATCCTGTAGGTTGGGTTTTTGCCTATAAAAAGGCGGTATTTGCACTGAAAAAGGGACGACCATGCAGAGATAGGATTTAGTCCAGTTTTTCATTTTGTAATATAGGTTTTTTTTTTCTTTTTATGTAACTTTAATTTGTATGTAAGCTTAGGTTAGATTGAGATTCATGTAAGTAAGAGAGAGAGGCTTATGTTGAGAGTGACACCGATGTACCCTCTTCCTTTCTTCCATCGTTTCAAGCAATAAAAGGTAATACATTTTATGTTCTTCTTTACTTTCATTTTCTTCTTCTTCTTTCTACTTTACCTCTTTTGGTTTTGATGAGAATGCAAGTGAATCCAGACGCATAAGTATAACACTGTTTTTGTGAGTACCAACGATACTTCATGAAGATGTTCTCCTCCTCAAGATCCGTATCACTTCATTCTTACTCGGCTTGATGATATAATGCGAACGGGGACTGAGCTCGATCCTATGACTTATGCGTTGAAAGCCTCCGAAGCAAGGAAGAACATGCAAGGGTTCCAGGTAAGTCATCAACCAAACTAGGTGAGTAATTCCTTAATCTTCTTTCTTTTCTTTTATTTTTAGTTTAGATCACCAACACGATTTCTTTCACCACATCTTCCAAATCCTTTTTCATTCTTTTTTAATTTATTTGTACATAATCATTTTCTGATTTTCTCCACCTTCTCATTCTATCGCTTTCTTTCTAACTTTAACCTATAACTCGTTTTCATTTTCATTTCTTTAAACAAAGAAGAACCTTCGTTTTTCTTCACAAAGATTTCAATAAAAAACCTTGAACGCTTCTATCGCAAACCCTCCTTGTGGATCACCACCCGCATAGCCACTTGCTATCGCGGTAAGAATTGAGCACTTGCACATGTTTATTCTTAGATCTAAAGTTTTGTATTTTGTGTGCAGGTTTAAGCTTCAATCAATTTTTGGCGCCGTTGCCGGGGAGGGTAACGGTTTTTATTGAAATCTGATTTTTATTGAATTTTTAGAACTAAAATGAATTTTCTTCTCTGTTGCAGGTTATAGGGCAAGCAAAGCAGGAAAAAAGGATTGCAGAAATATATAAGTGGTCTTGGGCCTCTGTTCCAGAAAACAGAGACCAAGTACCCTCTGAATTGTCGCGTTTGCTCGGCTTTAGCCGCGTTTCCGCGGCAAGGAAGAGTTCACTACTAATTGGTTTTCTTTTTTGCAGGGCTGCTTGCTTTGCAAAATTCTAGTTTTCTGCAACTTTATTTCTTATATGTCATCACCAAAAGCCTGCTAATAAATCAACAGTAAAACATTTGTTGAAAAAGTTAAAAAATTGATTAGACGTTTGTATTTTAGGCACGTGTCTTTTTAATTCATTTACTTTACTGTTGAAGAGTGCTGGAGCAAGGTACGCTCGCATTGCATGTAGAATAGGACTCATCTCTTGGTTGATTTATGTCGCTTTGAGTGAATCTTGTTTACATATCTTATACACTTGCACAAACTAATCTTAAGGGCACCAACTCATAACAAGATAAGGTAGGAGTTAATCACCCTTCCTTGGCCCAAAAATCAGATTCCAAGCACTCACTAACCCGAGCCTAACTAAAAATGAGTAGACGTTGGCCCTAGGGACATCTCGGACTCAATTAGGAGATTATCCTAAGGGGAAAAGGTGTTGGAATTTGACTCCTGCCAAATCAGTGTCTAGGAAAGGGATTAAGGGCCGAAAGCCCGAAAATTGGTGGTTATTTAATTAAGGAACGTCTTTGACGGATAACCTCCCACCAATCTTGCCCTGACCTGGCTGATTAGCTTGTGGTCAAAGTATGCATTCTACCTCCCGTGGACAGTCTAACCAGTTAGGAGTCGTCTAGGTCATAGGTCTACCCTAACTTAGTTTAGAATTTTTTCTTATTTGTTTGCTTATTGTTTGTTTTTTCTTTCTTTTTGTTTGTATTCTATTGTGTGATATGGCTTATAATAACAATTTTTCCAACTTTAATAGTAATCCATATTACACACCGACTTCTTTTTCAGATATTACCAACCCGGCATATCATAACTTTGACCAACCTAGTGTGCCGGATTGGTCTTATCCGAATCAATATAACCCATGCCCCAATCTTATGACCAAAATTTCCATAATAATTCCAACTCTTCAAAGAGTCAGTGGGGATTCACCTCCCCCGAGTCTAATTTTCAACCAACTTGTCCTCCTTATCCACCTAGTCCACAATATTTTCAAGATTCATACTCAGTTCCACCAGTCCAAAATAGAAAACCATCATTTTGGAACTGAGTACGCGTGAGTCCAAACAAAAATCACAAAATCTGATGGACTCACAATTTCACTACCAATTCCAAGACAACACTTCATCTTTTCATCAAAACAATGAACCGATCAATTATGAAGAGATGCTTGAAGCCATGACCCAAGCTCAAAACGCTCGTAATCGTGACATAGATATGATGGTCCAAACTCTACGTTCTCACCGTTTGATCAGTTCTGATGTCGCTAACCATTCTGTTAGAGCCGAAGAGTCATGTTGTCTTGGTAAATAAGGTTCCATTTCAGAACAATCATTTGAACTTGCCCAAACTCCAAATTTTGCAAATGACATTGACATTTTGGCAAGTTATCCCTTTCCTGAAATTGAACTTGAAAATGAATATGATCATGAATCTCAACTTAGTGATTCAATTCTACTTCCTGATTCAATAATGACTCCGGTGTCTTCACCTGATTTCAATCTCTTTCCCGAGTCAACATTGGATCCTGTGCCAATTCATCATGAAATTGAATCACCCATTTTTGATGATCATATTGAACTTGACCAATTTTACACTTTTGAAAGTCCTATCGACAAATTGGCAAGTTCTCATTTTATGACATTGAACTCAATGAGATATGTGACCTAGATTCTCAAATCTGTGATCCAGTTCAAATTTTCGAATCAATATTGACTCCTGTTTTGTTACCCGACTTGAGTAATATTTTAGAGTCAGTTTTGATTCCCACACCTATCATTCTTGAACTTGAATCACCAATATTAAGTCACATTCCATTGTTGGAAAATAAATGTGGACTTGAGTTTCAACTTCTTGACTTGGACCCGCTTCTTGAACCAATCTCGACTCCTGAACCTTTACTTGACTTAAGTCACCTTCCTGAGTCGGTATTAGTTCCTGTACTTCCTGAGTCCAAGTCAATCATTCTATCTTTTCACACTCCATTTTGGGACAAGGCGGTTGACAAATTTGACTCCGAAATTAATTATGGAATATGAAAATTAGATGGGGTTAAATTTTTAATAAAAATCCTTTATGGATGCATTATCTTAATGGGTTATATTAGAGAGATTTCTGGTGGGTTCCTCCGAACCCCACGAAAAGTCGATTGGGCCGCATTTCGTGGACCAATCAGACCACCACCGGAACCACCACCTTAAGGTAACATTTTCCTTCCCTTTCTCCTTTTTCATGCATCTATGCATTAATTCATACATTGAGGACAATGCATGAGATAGGTGTAGGGGAGGGTTCTAACATAACTTAGGTTTTTCTTTTAATAAAAATAAAAATAAAAATAAAAATAAAAATAAAAAATTAACATTTTCTTTACTTTTAAAAACTTTTTGAAAATAGAAACAATATTTTGACATATTTTTTGTAAGAAATTAAGTCAATTTTAAGGAATAGGAAAATCAAAATTAGGATTTCTTATACTTGGTCAAAATAAGATTATTTGTTTGATTTTTAGGGTTAGGAAGAAAATTTGTCAAAGTAATTTAGTCTTGATCTTTACCTTGATGAAATATGCACACTTCATACACTTACACACTTAGGGTTCAAAAACAAAGATTCTTATGCCTTATATAAAAAAAAAGAAAAAAAAAGAAAAAAAGAAAAAATATGAACAAATCTAATTATTGATTAGCTAGGTACTTTGGCCTAAGCAAGCCTTAGTATTTATGCGAAAGATGATTAGATAAGTTTGAGAAAAAAATATATATAAAAATTCTCTGATTAAGCTGGGTATTTGTGCCTAATAAAGCATAAGTATTCACGCCTAAAAGGGGTTCAAATAATAAAATCCTTAGTTTTGTGGCCTTGTTTGCTCGAGTCCTTAAGTCTTTGGGGTGTTTTCTCACCTGATGCCCTAAGACCGTTTGGTTTGAGAGTCATCGATTAAAGGCTCGTTACATGGGCAGATTAGAAAGCCTAATAGAACTAAGGAATAATACCACAAAATATATATATATATATATATATATATATATATATATATATATATATATATATATATATATGTAAGGCATAAGAGATAGAGTTAATGAACCCTTAGTCAAAATTTTCACAGTCACAAGGTGCATATGACTTAGGGTAAAGTAATAGACTAAATGAGAAGCACAATTTAACTCCTTACCTTGATTGATAACAAATTTTTGAATAGAGACTAAGTTTAGGAATGAAAAATTCAGCTTTCCTATAACTTATAGATTACTTAAATCTTACAATTATATTTCAATATTTTTCTCTTTCAAAATTCTTTTCAAAAATACTAACTCTTTATTTCTCTTTCTTTATGGATTTTGTGGGTGCAATCCGCTGAAAATCCTCACGAGACAAAACTCGTCCTCTAGGGGAAACCTAGAGGTTTAACGGCTTGTTGCACCTTCTTAGTGCAATCACGTGACCTGCGAAAGTGGTCTAATAATTCTTAGTATAGTTTAATTGTTTTGCTCGAGGACGAGCAAAAGATAGGTATGGGGGTGTGATTGGTCGCTAATGTTGCACATTTAGTATTATATTTCCATACTTATTATAGAATAAAACCTGCATTATCCTAATTAAATGTTAATTTATTTGCAGGCCCATTCCTTAAGGAGAGTGAAGAGAAATGAGCCCAAAAGCCTACCAAATTCTGAATTAAATCAGAATTAATTCGAACTCAGTGAATCAGGGCAAAATTAAGAGGTTAAAAACCGGTCGAGAAGAATCCTCTCAGAATTGATCGGTTGAAGCAAAGATCAACGGCCATTTCTTCAAAATCTCGGAGCTAAACTGCAAATCCAACCCATGATAAAGACAGAACGAGATGCCGGGGAGACCCACCGACAGGGTGTGACCACCTGGCCATACCCTGGCCGCGGAAACGCGGCCAAAGCCGCGTTTTCGCGGCTTGGTTAGAGAATTAGGGGAGCGTTTGCTCCCCCAATCTTCCCGGGATCCTGTAGGTTGGGTTTTTGCCTATAAAAAGGCAGTATTTGCACTGAAAAAGGGACGACCATGCAGAGATAGGATTTAGTCCAGTTTTTTATTTTGTAGTATAGGTTTTTTTCTTTTTATGTAACTTTAATTTGTATGTAAGCTTAGGTTAGATTGAGATTCATGTAAGTAAGAGAGAAAGGCTTATGTTAAGAGTGACACCGATGTACCCTCCTCCTTTCTTCCATCGTTTCAAGCAATAAAAGGTAATACATTTTATGTTCTTCTTTACTTTCATTTTCTTCTTCTTCTTTCTACTTTACTTCTTTTGGTTTTGATGAGAATGCAAGTGAATCCAGACGCATAAGTATAACACTGTTTTTGTGAGTGCCAACGATACTTCATGAAGATGTTCTCCTCCTCAAGATCCGTATCACTTCATTCTTACTCGGCTTGATGATATAATGCGAACGGGGACTGAGCTCGATCCTATGATTTATGCGTTGAAAGCCTCCGAAGCAAGGTAGAACATGCAAGGGTTCCAGGTAAGTCATCAACCAAACTAGGTGAGTAATTCCTTAATCTTCTTTCTTTTCTTTTATTTTTAGTTTAGATCACCAACACGATTTCTTTCACCACATCTTCCAAATCCTTTTTCATTCTTTTTCAATTTATTTGTACATAGTCATTTTCTGATTTTCTCCACCTTCTCATTCTACCGCTTTCTTTCTAACTTTAACCTATAACTCGTTTTCATTTTCATTTCTTTAAACAAAGAAGAACCTTCGTTTTTCTTCACAAAGATTTCAATAAAAAACCTTGAACGCTTCTATCGCAAACCCTCCTTGTGGATCACGACCTGCATAGCCACTTGCTATCGTGGTAAGAATTGAGCACTTGCACATGTTTATTCTTAGATCTAAAGTTTTGTATTTTGTGTGCAGGTTTAAGCTTCAATCAGCTATACAGTTTAGCGAAAAACTCTATCACAACTTGGGATGATTTCGCAAAGTCTTCTTAAAAAAGTTCTACCCTATCCACAAGACCGCCCTTATTAGGAAAAACATAATGCAGTGCAAGCAAGAACCCAATAAACCGTTGTGAAAATATTTCGAACGTTTCAAAGACCTTGTCCAATGCCCTCATCATGGCGTGAGAAGTGACAGCTATGCCAAATTCGCTATGATGGTCTAGATTATCAAACAAGACTCTCCTAGAAATCATGAGTAAAGGGAGATTCTTGAAAGTAGATGAATATGAAGGGTGAGAAAATTTGAAGACCTAGCGGAAAAAATCTCCAATCGGAACTTACCCCCGAAGAGTCTAGGATTGCAAACCCTATCTCCTCGAAAAGAGGTCTCCATTCGATAAACACATCCATAACATATGAGGCTAAGTTTGATAATATGTCTCGAAGACTAGAAGCCTTAGAAATTAAGGACCCAGCCCCGGTAAACCAAGTCAGCCCAACACAATCCACATCTGCGGGCTGTACTTACTATCAAGTTATGAACCATGTGTTCGAAGAGTGTCCTGCTTTCCTTGCTCATCAAACATTGCCCGAACCCATGAATGCAGCCTTCGCAAGGCTCACCAACAATTCATATTCGTTAACTTACAATCCCGGTTGGAGAAATCATCGTGGGCCCAGAACACCAATGATCAAGCAAGGCCCAACTTCTCCAATAATTTCCAACCATCCCATTATCAACAAAATTTTTCCAATCAAGTTCCACCACCTTCTTTCAAAATCAATTATCCAATATGGAAAGAAAGATGGATACCTTCAACAAGGTCCGAGACACACTGATTCAAGCCATGATTAGAATAGAGAATAATCAAGTCAATCAGCAAGCTAATCCAATTAGTGAAAGACAAAAGGAACTCTTCCTAATCAAATTACCGAATCTTAGAAACTTTAGGCTAGTCAATGAGGCTCAAGATCCAAATTAGTGCAATGTGATTCATACATTAAGGTCGGGAAGACAAGTTGATAATCAAGTGTCAACATTATCGAACCCAACACAAGCGCCCGTTCCTTCTAGCTCCACTCCTCTAAACTCCGTAGATAAGTCAGCCGAGCAGATGCATAAGCCTACAACCCCATTTCCAAATAGGCTTAGGAATAATAATAATGCACAAATGGAAAAAATACGTGAGATCTTTAATCAAGTAAAAATTGATGTGCCCCTTCTTGATGCAATCCAACAAGTCCCTAGCTATGTTAAATTTCTTAAGGACATATGCACTAAGAAGAGAAAGACCAATGTGCCAAAGAAGGTTATTCTAGCCACTAATATTAGTAAGCTATTGTCCAATCATATCCCCATCAAGTACAAGGATCAGAATTGTCCCACCCTCTCTTGTACAATAGGTTAAACGGAAATTAATCGAGCATTTCTTGATTTGGGAGCAAGTACAACTTATTCCCTTTCTCAGTATACCAACAACTTGGTTTAGGCAAACTTAGCCCTACTCAAGTTATGATTTAGCTAACTGACCGGTCTGTCAAAGTTCCAAAAGGAGAAGTAACCGATGTCCTTATCTGAATTGGGGAATTCATTTACCCAGTAAATTTCATTGTCCTTAACACTCAACCAGTGTCAAATCCTAGGTCCCAAACCCCCGTTATCCTAGGGCGTCCGTTCCTAGCTACTGCAAATGAAATCATCAATTATAAGAACGGATCCATGAGATTGATCTTTGGGGACATGACTAAGTCAGTCAATGTTTTCAACCATGGAAGTCAGCCCGATGATATGGACGATCAATCAGGTGAACCTCATTGAAGGCTTAACAAGTGAGCACAATAAGGAAATAGAACTAGAAGCCAAGTGTGATAATGAGTTGGCATCCGACGATTTAAGCCTTGATGAGATTGTCAATTCTACAGTCGAGTGGGCATCGAGCCCAAGTTCATTTTATCTGGAGACAACAAGCTTGATTCCTCCATCTATTGAGTCATCCCCTTCCTTAGAACTCAAAACGTTGTCCAAACATCTCAAGTACGCCTACCTAGGTGAACAAGAGACTCTTCCAGTCATTGTTGCATTTGACTTGACTAATGGACAAGAAAAAGACCTTATGACGATCCTTAGGAAACATAGGAAAGCCATTGGTTGGACGATGACCGACCTAAAGGGATTAACCCAGCTATAGTTCAACACCACATCCACCTAAATGAAGAGGCAAAATCAAAAAGGGACCCGCAGTGAAGGTTAAACCCTATCATGCAAGAAGCTGTTTGAGCTGAAATAGTGAAACTTTTAGATAATGGGATAATTTATCCAATTTCTGATAGTCAATGGGTCAACCCAGCCCATGCGGTCCGTAAGAAATTTGGTTTTACCGTGGAGAATGAAAACCAAGAGTTAGTCCAAACACGACTCTCTACAAAACTTCGAGTTTGCATTGACTATCGGAAATTAAATGCTGCCACTCGTAAAGACCATTTCCCTCTTCCATTTATCGATCAGATGCTTGAACGACTAGCTGGCTACGAGTATCGCTATTTCTTGAACGATTACTCGGGGTATAATTAAATCACTATAGCTCCCGAGGACCAAGAGAAAACAATATTTACTTGTCCATTTAGGAATTTAGCTTATCGCCGAACGCCTTTCGGTCTATGCACTGCCCCCTCGACATTCCAACATTGTATGTTAAGCCCATTATCTGACATGGTTGAAATATTTCTAGAGATTTATTTATGGAGACTTATTCGACCAATATCTTCACAATCTAGAACTTGTCCTCAAACGATGCATTAAGAAGAATTTGACAATGAATTGGGGAAAGTACCACTTCATGGTACAATATGGGATTGTCCTAGGTCACGAAATTTTCAAAGAAGGGATCAAAGTGGACAAAGCGAAGATAGATATAATAGCCAAGCTTCCCACACCCAAATGTGTGAAAGATATCCGATTTTTGTTAAGACATGCCGGATTCTTTCGTAGGTTCATTAAGAACTTTAGCAAGATTGCTAAACTCTTAACTAACATTTTAGCTAAGGATGTGCCTTTTATCTTAAACGATGGATGCCTTACTGCTTGGGAGAAACTCAAGATGGAACTTACCTCTACGCCGATAATTTCTCCCCCGGATTGGTCCAAACCATTCGAGATCATGTGTTTCTGTCAATCATTCTTTTACTGGGTCGCATTAGAGAGGTCACTAGTGGGTTTCTACAAGATCCACGATATCTTGATTGGGCAACAACGCTTGGCCCAGTCAGACTACCACCGGAACCACACCATGATGTAATCTTCCTTCTCTCTCCATTTGTTTCATGTATATACACATTCATAATGCATTGAGGACAATGCATGAGATAAGTGTGGGGAGGGTTTACTAACATAGTTAGTTTTACATTTTCTTTCTTTTACATTTTTTAGGAACTTTTTAAAATTTTCTTTTGTATAAAAAACTCTCTTCTTTTCTTTTTACAAAACTTTTTGAAATAAGAGAAATAGTTTTGATTTATTTTTAAAAAAATTAAGATTATCTTAGGAATTAGGAAGACCTAAATTATGAAATTTTAAACTGAGTCAAAATAATAGATCTTGTTTAAATTTTAGGATAAGAAAGTAAGATTAGAAAGATAATTTGATCTTGAATTTTTTTGCCTTAGATTTATGCACTCCACACTTACACAATTTTTTGGGATTGAAACAAAGACTGATAAAGCCATAAAAAAAATGATGATAATATAAACCACTTATTGAAGTTTGGGTAATTATGCCTCAGGACGCATGATTATTCACGCCTAAAACGGTGGATAAAAACATAATAATCTGTTAGCCCAAGAGGTTACACTCTCTAATTGTTTTTGTGTTTTGATGATGACAAACCAAATTAGTGCTATTTGGTACTAATGATTTTGTTTAAAGATAAGTTTCAAGTTTTGTACCATGTTTAGAGTTCATTCGCTTCGCTGTTGCAAAAACTTCTAAGTTCCACATAGCAATGAAGGCAATTTGCTCATCAAGGAAGGATCATAGAAGAGAAGGCACTAGCAAGGCATTGGATGGCTCAAAGACGTGAAGATTGCTCAGAGGTCCTTAGGTTTTGTATTTTTAGTTTTATAGCTTGTTAAAGAATAGAGATTAGGTTTGAAGCTCAATCACACACGTTTTTGCGCATATACTATTTCTTAGTTTATTTCCTATAAAATATACAAAAATATTTTAGTACAAAATCTTTCTTCTACAAATTTCTTTTTATGTTACATACTGAATTCCTGTTTAAAATAGTTTTGTTAAAAATATTTTTCTTCTCAAAATTCTGTCTTTATTTCGTTTTCTGACCTGATCCGGTCGACCGGCAGTCTACCGACAGTCGACCGAGTCTGTGTCAGGCTGGTCCGGTCGACCGGACCAGTCGACCGAGGTCCTGGCAGAATGCACGTATCCGTGTGCATGTCTGTCGGTCGACTGGGGCAGTCGATCGATATTTATTTTTGAGTCACAGTTTGTATCAGTCGACCGGGTCGGTCGACCGACAGCCTATAACGGTCGGAATTTTGTACTACCGGTCGACCGGCCCGGTCGACCGATGTAGCCGTTGAACAGTAACGGGCAGATTTTTTAAGAGCTGTTTATTTTTGTCTTTTGTGTTTAAAAATTCGTTTAAGGATATATTTTGATCTAATTACCTCCTAAACATCAGTAATTATGTTTTATCCTTAAACCCTAGCCCTCTCCTATAAATAGAGGTGTTTGGGGAGAGATTGGTTACAACAACAATTTTCAAGAGAAAAATTCAAAAGTTTGAGAAATTCAAAAGAGCTTGTTTCTTGGTTTTTGTGCTAATATTCTCACTCATTTTCTGAATTGGTTTTTGTGATACTCTCTGATTTAATTTTTCTTTTCACCTTACACAAGAGCTTCATTCCTACTCAATATTCTCTAAGGACCTTTGTAAGGGAAGAGATATTTGAAAGAGAGAGTTTGTGGTCTTTTGACTACTCAGAGATAATTTGTACTTGAGCTTTGTGAAATTGGGTACTCCTGTGTGTTGGGTACTGCAGTGATTGTGTAACTGTCTGTGTGATAGTGAAGTAGCTAGAATCTTTCTGGGGAAGGCGGGGAGTAGAGCTGGGTGCTCGAACCTCGATAACATATCCTTGTGTTTACGATTGGTTTACTTTCTTGCACTCTTTACTTTACTATACTTGCTCTTATTCTTGCTCATCATAATCATTGTCATACTTGCTTGCATTCATCTTGTGATTCTTGTTTGGTGACTGTTGTAGCTTTAATTTTTAAATTGCCCTTTGATTAGCATATTCACCTATTCACCCCCCCTCTAGGTGATTTTCAATTGGTATCAGAGCTTGGACTCTAGGTTTGGCTTAAGATCCATGGAGAGATCCTTAAAATATTGCTAATCAACATTTTCATTCATCCATTCATACACTAGTAAATATGGCCGACAACATTAAAACCCCACCTAAATTTGATGGCCTAAATTTTCCCATTTGGAAGGTTAGGATGACTATATTTTTGCAATCACTAGGTAGCTTGGTAGCTAAGTCCTTGACCAAACCCTACATAGCACCCGATAGTGATGAGAGCACTTGGACCGACTTCAACTTTAGAGAATATGAGGCTAACTCAAAAGCCCAAAACTCCCTTTTAACCGCCTTGAATGAGGATGACCTTACACGTGTAATTCATTGCCAATCCGCCTATGAGATTTGGCAACACTTATTGGTCACGCATGAAGGGACTTCACAAGTCAAGAGAGCTAAAATAGATCTCTTGAGGTCCCAATATGAATCATTTAAAATGCTTGATGATGAATCCATTGATTGTATGATTACTCGTTTCACTAAAATTACAAATGGTCTTTCTTCCTTAGGTGACGTCATCTCCAACGATCAAAGGTGCGCAAAGTGATACGAGCTCTTCCTCTATCTTGGGAGATAAAGGCCACCACCTTGAAGGAATTAAACGACAAGGATGAGATGGACATCATTAGTCTCATTGGGAACCTAAAGACCCATGAGATGGAAAAGAAAGCAAGAGAAGAGGTTGCTCCAACAAAGAAGAAGTCCATAACTTTCAAGTCTTCATCCACTCTTGAAGACGATGATGAAGATGAAGAAGAAGATGAGGAGCTCTCCCTCCTTGTACGAAACATGAAGAGATTGTACCGAAGGAAAAAGTTTAACTTCCAAAGAAAGTTTGAAGACAAAAGGGAGGAAAGAGTTTGCTACAATTGCCGAAAGCCCGGACACATGATAGCGGATTGCCCGGAGCTCAAAAAGAAGATAATTTCCTCCTTCAAGCATAGGAAGTCAGAAGAAAAGAAAGCCTACAAGGCAACATGGGATTCGGAAAGCGAGTCCGAAGAAGAAGAAGCGGATACCGCAAATATGTGTTTCATGGCAAACACACCCAAGGTAAACCCTCAATCTCTTGATGATAATGATGATGATTTGAGTAAGGAAGTTCTAGTTCATGCTTTTGTAGAACTTTCCGAAACTTATGATAACAAGAAAATGGAATGCTTTAAATTACAAAAAGAAGTTGCTTTTCTTAAAAATCAACTTGCTTTGGTTTCAAAAGAAAAAGATGATCTTTCTTCCAATCTTGTTTCTATTCAAAATGAATTTGACGCTTATAAGATTTCTTGTAAGGGTAAAACCCCTATTGTTGATAATAAAGAAATTTCTTCCTTAAAAATCAAAATGGTTGATTTTGAAAAGGTTTTGAAAGATTGTGCTTTTAACACCAAGAAGCTTGAAGAAAAGTTTTCCAAAAAGCACACTTCTCATGTTAAAGATTCTCATGCTAAAATTTCACATGCTCACACTTCAAATAATACTTCTCATGCTAAATCTTTTCATGCTCACAATGCCCATGCTCACAAATCACACACTCACTATGCTTTTAAATATGGTAGAGTGTATAGATGTACTTATTGTGGCAAAAATGGACATTTAGCTAAATTTTGTTATGATAAATTGCATAGTTCAAATAATCTTGTTTGGGTTAATGGCTCTAACCCTCATGGACCCAAGAAAATGTGGGTACCAAAATCAAGTCCTAAAATGTTTGATGTAGGTACACACCAAGGCTCCAAGACGTAGGGAGCGGTGGTACCTTGATAGTGGTTGTTCGAGACACATGACGTGGGATATCAACAACTTCACAACCCTATCAAGGTACATGGAAGGTGGCTCCGTCACCTTCGGGGATGATTCCAAAGGCACCATCATCGGTATTGGTAATATTCAAATTGGTTCATCTCCTATTATAGAAAATGTAGTTCTTGTTGATGGTTTAAAGCATAATTTACTTAGTATTAGTCAATTTTGTGATCGTGGTCTTAAAGTTATTTTTGATGATTCTACTTGTAAGATTTTTGATGTTAAATCGAATGATTGTATTTTCACCGGTTTTCGTGATGATAATGTTTATATAATTGACATGCTTAATGTAGAGTGTTCTACTAAATGTTTAAATGCTTTTGATGAAAATTCTTGGCTTTGGCATAGAAGATTAGGACATGCATCTTTTGAACATCTTTCTAGAATTAATTCAAAGGAATTGGTGAAGGGTAATCCTTGCTTGAGTTTTGAGAAAGACCGCATTTGTGGTGCGTGCCAACTTGGGAAACAAACCAAGTCTTCCTTCAAACCAATCAAGGATATCATGTCAACTAGACCTCTAGAATTAATTCATATGGATTTATTTGGACCAACTAAAACTAAAAGCTTAAATGGAAGTAGATTTGCATTTGTTTTAGTTGATGATTTCTCTCGTTTCACTTGGGTTTTCTTTTTGCAAAATAAAGATCAAACTTTTTCTCACTTTAAGATTTTTAGAAAAAGAGTTGAAAAAGAAAAAGGTTTTCCGATTTTGAGAATAAGGAGTGATAGAGGTGGTGAGTTTGTTAACCAACTCTTCATGACTTATTGTGATGAAAAGGGAATTAAGCATGAAATGTCTTGTCCTAGGACTCCACAACAAAATGGAGTTGTTGAAAGGAAAAATAGAACACTTCAAGAGATGGCTAGGACAATGATAAGTGAGTACGACCTCCCTCAATATTTATGGGCCGAGGCCGTAAACACCGCATGCTATATATCGAATCGTATTTATTTATGCAAAAATTCTTCTAAAACATCTTTTGAAATGTATCTTTCTAGAAAACCAAATGTGTCATATTTCAAAGTTTTTGGATGCAAATGTTTTGTTTTGAACACTAAAGAGAATTTGGGTAAATTTGATGCTAAGGCTTATGAGGCTATCTTTGTTGGATATTCCTCTACTAGCAAAGCATATAGAGTTTTTATTAGATCTTCACAAACTATTGAAGAAACTATGCATGTTAAATTTGAAGAATCTAATGTGGTTGTTGAGAATGTTGTAGAGATTGAACCATTAGGTGAAGACATGGAGAGACTATCCTTGAAGGACTCACCCGCTCAAGAAGAAAAGCTAGGCCCTATTGGTGAAGTTCAAGAGGATAATGAGGAAAGCGCTCAACCGCTTCCCAAAGCTTGGAGATACGCTACAAATCATCCTAAGGAGCTCATCTTGGGTGATGCTTCCAAAGGAGTCACAACGCGCTCCAAACTCCATGACCTATGTGGTAACTTTGCTTTCATTTCTCATTTTGAATCCAAAGGCATTCTCGAAGCCGAGACGGACCCATATTGGTTGCTTGCCATGCAAGAGGAACTCAATCAATTTGAGCGCAACCAAGTTTGGCACCTTGTTCCTAAGCCCCACGATAGACCAATAATTGGTACTAAGTGGATCTTTAGGAATAAGTTGGATGAGTCCGGAAATGTCATTAGGAATAAAGCTAGGTTAGTAGCCCAAGGTTACACTCAAGTTGAGGGAATCGACTTTGAGGAATCCTTTGCACCCGTAGCACGGCTTGAAGCCATACGGATAACACTAGCTTATGCATCTTTTAAAAATTTTAAACTTTTTCAAATGGATGTAAAAAGTGCATTTTTAAATGGTTTTCTTAATGAAGAAGTTTTTGTTGCTCAACCTCCCGGTTTTGTTGATCATGTTCATCCCGATTTTGTTTTCAAACTTGATAAGGCTTTGTATGGTTTAAAACAAGCTCCAAGAGCTTGGTATGAAAGACTTTCAAGTTTTCTAATTTCAAATGATTTTATTAAAGGTAAAGTAGACACTACTCTATTCACTAAGCATGTTGATAATGATATTTTAATTGTCCAAATTTATGTTGATGATATAATCTTCGGTTCTACTAATGAAGTTTTATGCAAGGATTTTGAAAAGGTAATGCAACAAGAATTTGAAATGTCCTCCATGGGTGAGCTCAACTTCTTTCTTGGACTCCAAGTCAAGCAATTGCATGATGGGAACTTCATCTCTCAAGCCAAATACGCGAAGGAACTCGTGAAGAGGTTTGGACTTGAAGACGCTAAAGCTTGCAACACTCCCATGGCAACTACAACCAAGCTTGATAAGGACGACCAAGGTAAAAATGTTGATATTAAATTGTTTAGAAGCATGATAGGTAGTCTTTTATATTTAACGGCAAGTAGGCCGGATATCATGTTTAGTGTGTGTCTTTGTGCTAGATTTCAATCGTGTCCCAAAGAGTCTCATTTAATTGCCGTAAAACGCATTATTCGATATGTTAAGGGAACGATTGGATTAGATCTTTGTATTCGAAAACCGGAGATTTTTCTATGATTAATTATTCGGATGCCGACTATGCGGGTTGTAGAGTAGATAGAAAGAGTACTAGTGGGACATGTCAATTTCTTGGTAATTGTCTTGTTTCATGGTCCTCTAGGAAGCAAAATTCCGTAGCTCTATCAACCGCCGAGGCAGAGTATGTTGCCGCGGGGGCTTGTTGTGCACAAGTCCTTTGGATGAAACATACTCTCCTTGATTATGATTTGCATTATAAAAATATTAAAATATTTTGTGATAATACTAGTACTATTCATTTAACCAAAAATGCAAATCAACATAGTAAGACCAAGCACATTGAGATTAGATATCACTTTCTTAGAGATCATTTTGAGAAAGGTGATATTGATATTGATTATGTTTCCACCGATTTTCAACTAGCCGATATTTTCACTAAACCACTTGATTTTGCTAGATTTTCGTTTATTTGTGGAGAACTAAATATGTGTATTATTGATTGAACATGTTTTTCATAACCCTTTTTGATGTATGACAAAAAGGGGGAGAGTAAGTTACATGGACAAAAATAAGTTCATTTGGTCTTGGTTCCATATGAATTTATATGTTTTATGAGTTTTTGTATTTTAGTTTAAATTGGTATCTAGAGCATATTATTGTTTGTTTCAACTGGTTTCAATAATTGGTGCATCATTTCAATTATTGGTATCTAGAGCATATTATTGTGTTTTTAATTATAGCATAATTTGAGGGGGAGTTTTCTCCTCCCTATATTTTTGTTAATAGCCTATTTGTTTTGTCATCATCAAAAAGGGGGAGATTGTTAGCCCAAGAGGTTACACTCTCCAATTGTTTTTGTATTTTGATGATGACAAACCAAATTAGTGCTATTTGGTACTAATGATTTTGTTTAAAGATAAGTTTCAGGTTTTGTACCATGTTTAGAGTTCATTCGCTTCGCTGTTGCAAAAACTTCTAAGTTCCACATAGCAATGAAGGCAATTTGCTCATCAAGGAAGGATCATAGAAGAGAAGGCACTAGCAAGGCATTGGATGGCTCAAAGACGTGAAGATTGCTCAGAGGTCCTTAGGTTTTGTATTTTTAGTTTTATAGCTTGTTAAAGAATAGAGATTAGGTTTGAAGCTCAATCACACACGTTTTTGCGCATATACTATTTCTTAGTTTATTTCCTATAAAATATACAAAAATATTTTAGTACAAAATCTTTCTTCTACAAATTTCTTTTTATGTTACATACTGAATTCCTGTTTAAAATAGTTTTGTTAAAAATATTTTTCTTCTCAAAATTCTGTCTTTATTTCGTTTTCTGACCTGATCCGGTCGACCGGCAGTCTACCGACAGTCGACCGAGTCTGTGTCAGGCTGGTCCGGTCGACCGGACCAGTCGACCGAGGTCCTGGCAGAATGCACGTATCCGTGTGCATGTCTGTCGGTCGACCGGGGCAGTCGACCGATATTTATTTTTGAGTCACAGTTTGTATCAGTCGACCGGGTCGGTCGACCGATAGCCTATAACGGTCGGAATTTTGTACTACCGGTCGACCGGCCCGGTCGACCGATGTAGCCGTTGAACAGTAACGGGCAGATTTTTTAAGAGCTGTTTATTTTTGTCTTTTGTGTTTAAAAATTCGTTTAAGGATATATTTTGATCTAATTACCTCCTAAACATCAGTAATTATGTTTTATCCTTAAACCCTAGCCCTCTCCTATAAATAGAGGTGTTTGGGGAGAGATTGGTTACAACAACAATTTTCAAGAGAAAAATTCAAAAGTTTGAGAAATTCAAAAGAGCTTGTTTCTTGGTTTTTGTGCTAATATTCTCACTCATTTTCTGAATTGGTTTTTGTGATACTCTCTGATTTAATTTTTCTTTTCACCTTACACAAGAGCTTCATTCCTACTCAATATTCTCTAAGGACCTTTGTAAGGGAAGAGATATTTGAAAGAGAGAGTTTGTGGTCTTTTGACTACTCAGAGATAATTTGTACTTGAGCTTTGTGAAATTGGGTACTCCTGTGTGTTGGGTACTGCAGTGATTGTGTAACTGTCTGTGTGATAGTGAAGTAGCTAGAATCCTTCTGGGGAAGGCGGGGAGTAGAGCTGGGTGCTCGAACCTCGATAACATATCCTTGTGTTTGCGATTGGTTTACTTTCTTGCACTCTTTACTTTACTATACTTGCTCTTATTCTTGCTCATCATAATCATTGTCATACTTACTTGCTTGCATTCATCTTGTGATTCTTGTTTGGTGACTGTTGTAGCTTTAATTTTTAAATTGCCCTTTGATTAGCATATTCACCTATTCACCCCCCCTCTAGGTGATTTTCATAATCCCCTTTAGTTTTGTGGCCTTATTTATTCGAGTCCTTAAGTCTGAGGGATATTTCTCATCTGGTGCCCTAAAACTATCTGGTTTGGGAGTCACCGGCTAAAGGTTCACTACGCGGGTAAATAAGAAAAACTAAGAAAACTAAGGGAAGAAAAAATAAAAAATATATATACACAAATCAATGGCATGAAAGTTAGAGTCGATATACTAAAAATCTTCACAGTTCACAAAGTGCATAGTTTTCTAAGAGTTTTATGAAAGATCAAAGAATCAATTCAATTTTAAATTCTTACATTTAATTTATAACAAGATTTTACATTTCGACTTAGTTTAAGGAAGAATAATTTCTTGTTAACCTCTGACCTTGGATCACTTATATTTTCACAAAAATACTTCAACAATTTTCTCTATTTTAAAATGTGTTTTCAAAATACTAACATTTGATTTCTTTCTTTATGGATTTTGTGGGTGTAATCCGCTGAAAACCCTCAGGAGACAAAACTCCTTCTCTAGGGGAAACCTAGAGGTTTAATGGCTTGTTGCACATGCTCAGTGCAATTGCGTCGCCTGCGAAAGTGGTGTAATAATTTTCTTAGTTTTTTGTTTTGCTTGGGACGAGCAAAAGATAAGTGTGGGGGTGTGATTAGTCTCTAAAATTGCATATTTCATACCACATCTTCACATTTATTTAATATTAAATTCTGCTAATAATACCTCTCTTGCATGTTTCTAGGTCCATGGTGTGCAATGAAGAAGAAGATCCTAAATCACCACTTAATGGGTGATTAAAGGCCTAAAATGTAGCCTTTGACCTAGGAGGGTGATTCTGTCAAAATCAGGGACCCAAAACCCAAATCGGGACCTGCAACTGACAGGGGACAGACGGGACAGCGCGCAGCAGAAAGCGCCGCGCGCGGATCTAGAAAAGCTGCGAAAACACAGCTATAGCCGCGTTTTCGCGGCCGTATGAGCACGGCCGCGCCGGTACTTTGGGCCAGGGTTTGCCCCCTGGCCCCCCTTTTCCCTGGTGGCTATAAATACTCCTTGGGGTTTTTCAGAGAGGAAATATACTAAAGTTAGGGTAGTTTCCTTCATGTTGTAGTTTAGGGTAGTGTAGTTTAGTTCTTCTTCTTCTTCCTCTTTGTATTTTTCATTTCTTTTAGATCTTGTAATAGGAGAGAGAGTGGTACATAGTTGGAAAGTAAGAGTGCTTGTAATAGAAGGTGACAAGTTATAAAAGGTTCTTTCTTTTTCTCTCTTTGTTTCTTCTCTCTAACTTCTTTTACATATGTAACTAATTTTCTCTCATGGCACCTAACTACTAACCACTAACTTGCTAACTTCTTTATGATAATCCATATGAATCTAATAGCCTCTACTTGGCCTTGCTCTTGCAAGAGCCATTGATGGCTCATGATGATGGATCCAATACTCTAACATCCTAACTCTCTAACAAACTAACATTACTTTACTTCATGCTTACTCTTGTTTAGTTTTGATGGTTTAAGTGTAGCTTGCTCTTATTTTGTTGAGTTTGGATGTGATGAGTTAACATATGGGTCATATTTTGAAAAGTTCTTGAACTAAGGACTAGTGATGGCCAATGATACATGTGAGGCAACCATCACTAAGAGGTTAGCATGTTGGTGGAGTCATTAGTAGTTAGTAGCCATGAATTTTCTTTCTTTTTCACTTATTTTAGAAATACAATCAAAAATCAAAATATATTCTTTTCTATGTCTCCCCTTCTTTGTGTTTCACCGTACATCTCTTTTCATTATTTGTTTTCTTTTCTTTTCATTCTTTAAAACATTGAAGAACTTTTAAACACACGTGAACATATCGTGTAAGCTTCTATCGCCTCCCGTCCTTGTGGATTTGACTCGTTTTAGCCTCTATGCTATAACGGAAGTATCAAGGAAGCCAAAGCACACACACTTTAAATCTTAATTTCAAAACACACTTTTTGTGCGCGGTTTCCCCCCGATCAGTGGACATATAAATGGCCCTGGACTTTGCTCAAGAAAGCAGAGTTCAGAAGCCCTCAGATTTGCTGCATTTCCTTGAAAATCTAAGTGAACTACTAACCTGTATTTTTTTTTGTAGGTAGGTTGAATTACAAAATTTAAATATCTGTAGCTATTTATTTCCTTGTTTGACTCACTATACATACATTTCTAATTCAACAGTAAAAGGTTGATTGTAAATGCTCAAAATGGTTTAGACTTTGCATTTAGGCACGTGTCAATTTTGTTACATTTTCTATTTACTATTGAAGAGTGCTGAAGTCAAGGTATGTGTGCATAGCATTTAGTATAAGGTTCATTCTTGTATGAAATATTGCTTGAGTGTTACTTTTTCTATATACTTATACACTGCACTAAACTTAATTAAGGGCTTGTCCTATAAATAAGATAAGGTGGGGAAGTCATTACCTCCCTTAGCTGACAAATAATCTCCTCACTCACTAACCCAAGCCTAACTAAAACTGAGTAGACTGGCCCTTGGGACTTCTCAGACTCAAATAGAAGACTGACCTAAGGGGGAAGTTGTTAGAAGTTGACTCTTGCCAAATCGGTGTCTAAGGTTGGGGATTGAGGGGCGAAACCCTAAAGATTGGTGGTTTGGCATAATTAGGCTCGCTGCTTAGGCACGGATACCTCCCACTAATCTTGCCTCTACCTGACCGATTAACTAGTGGTCAAATTCTGCAATATATCCCCTGTGGACCGTTTAACCAGTTAGGAGTCGTCTAGGTCTAAGGTCTACCCTAACTTAGGTTAGATTTTTTTATTTGTTTTTTTGTGTATTTGTTTGTTTTTATTTGTTTGTTTTTGACATTTCTTGTGTGATATGGTTTATAACAATATTTTTTTCAATTTTAATAGTAATCCATGTTACACCCTGACCTCTTTTTTAGATATTACAAACCCGGTATATCATAACTATAACCAACCTTGTGTGCCGGATTGGTCTTATCTGAATTAATACATGCCCCAGTCCCAATACTATGAACAAGACTGAAATAATCATCACTACTCTTCACAGAGTCAATGGGGATACAATTCCCCCGAGTTATATTGTCAAAACCTTACAAATATCTAGCTTCATATACTCCTTCTCCTGAGCAACCATTAGAAGAATCAGATGATTGGGAAAAGAGGATGGAAGCCTTAGAAGAGCTTGAGCGATGAATTCAGAATCTATAGACTCAAAATCCTATAAAAATTTTCAAATCCAAGATCCTTACTTCATTTTCTAAGTCCTACAAAAAAGAACATACCGACTTAGAAAAGAGTATAGAATCCATGATTCAATTCAAAAGTGATCCACTCGATATGATAGAAGTAAGACTTAGTCAATTGGAAAACATATGTAGGAATAGGGAAACTCTCCCTATCAATCTTTGACTATTCCTGACACTTCTAGCCATTTTGATGAAAACCAAGAATCATGGTATTTTGAAGACTTTGACCAAGATTCAATTTTACCACAAAACTTTGAACTTGACCAATATCAACCCATTCACGAATGGCAAGTTTTCATTTTAATGAGATTGAACTTGATTATGAATGTGAACCCGATCCCAACTTTGTGATTCAGTTTTCATCTTTGAGTATATGTTGACTCTGGTATTCTTACCCAATTTGGACCAATTTCCTAAGCCAATATTTAATTCCGTACCCATAGATTTAGAAATTGAATCACCAATTTTGGATAGTCACATTCCATTGATTGGAAAAGAATGTGAATTTTAATTCTTGGATTTGGACTCAACTCTTGAACCAAAACTGACTCTCGAACCCAGAGTTGATTTTTCCGAGTTAGTATTAGTTCCTGAACCTATCATTCTTGAGCCCAAGTCAACCATTCCACCAAGTCAGATTCTTTTGTTGCACATAGGTATAGACCATGATGACTCCGTGTTGATTTTTCAAGACTGGTCATGTAAAGGGAATAAGTTTCATGATAGGATCTTTCATGATCCTATTCATATTGGGGATTGTAAATATGTAAATAGAAAAGAGGTCAATAAAGGTTGGTTCTGTAAACCATCACATTATTTTGATTGGGTAGCAACACTTGTCACAGTCCGACCACCACCGGAACCACTACCTTAAAGTAATATTTTTCTTCCCTTTCTTCTTTTTCATGCATTTAAGCATTCATTCATACATTGAGGACAATGTATGAGATAATGTGGGGGAGGGTTCTAACATAACATAGGTTTTTTTTAATTAAATAATAAAAAATAACGTTTTTCTTTCTTTAATAATACTTTTTGAAAAGAGAGCAATATTTTGACACATTTTTTTGTAAGAAATTAAGTTAATTTTAAGGAATAAGAGAATCATAATTAGAATTTCTTATATTTGGTCAAAATAAAATTATTTGTTTGATTTCTAGGGTTAGGAAGAATTTGAAAAAGTAATTTATTCTTGATTTTTACCTTGATGAACTATACGTGCTTTATACACTTACACACTTATGGTTTAAAAACAAAAATTCTTATGTCTTATTAAAAAATAAAAAGAAAAAAATATATAATATATCAAAAATCCTCTGATTAAGCTGGTATTTATGCCTCATAAAGCATAAGTATTCACGGCTAAAAGCGGTTCATATAATAAAATCCTTTGTTTTGTGGCCTTGTTTGCTCGAGTCCTTAAGTCTTTGGGGTGTTTTCTCACCCGATGCCCTAAGAACGTTTGGTTTGGGAGTCATCGATTAAAGGCTCGTTACAAGAGCAGATTAGAAAGCCTAATAGAACTAAGAAATAATATCACTAAAAATAAAACAAAACAAAAGAAAAAATAAAGCATTAGAGTTAGAGTTAAAGAACTCCAAGTCAAAATTTCACGGTCACAAAAGTGCATATAATTTAGGGTAAAATAATAGACTAGATGAGAAATACAGTTTGACTCTTTGCCTTGATTGATAACAAGTTTTTGAACAAAGACTAAGCTTAAGAATGAAAAGTTCAGTTTTCCTATAACTTATAAATTACTTAATTCTTACAATAATACTTCAAATATTTTTATCTTTCAAAATGTGTTTTCAATATATTAACACTTTGTTTCTCTTTCTTTATGGATTTTGTGAGTGTAATCCACTGAAAACCCTCACGAGACACAACTCGTCCTCTATGGGGAACCTAGAGGTTTAACGGCTTGTTGCATATGCTCAGTGCAATCGCGTGACCTGTGAAAGTGGTCTAATAAATTCTTAAGTTTAGTTTTGATGTTTTGCTCGAGGATGAGCAAAAGATAGGTGTGGGGGTGTGATCACACACGTGCGTTACATATTTTCATATCTTATGTGCCACACTTCTGCATTTTTATTTAAATAAAACTCTGCTATTAATGTACTTTTATGTTTAATGGCGTGTAGGATAATTAAGGAAGAAAAAAAAGAGATAGATTGATTTATCTAATTAAATCCAAAAGTTCAAAGAAAGGAGATCGATTCAAATTCAGAAGTTCTAAAGGCCATCTTATCTGAAGACCGGGTATATCAGATGAAATAATATCATTCATATTCAAAGAAAAAATAGATAAGAAGAAGACCCTATCAGTTTCACTAAGGATAAAGAGATAGATCAAATTTAAAGCTGAAATTCAAAATCTAAAGGGATAAATGAATAGAGAGAAGATCAACGGATGAGATGAAGCAATTTAGACTCGGATTTAGACTGGATACATTTTAATATTGAATCATAACTTTTGCTAGCGAAACTCAAATTTGATGATTAAAGATGATCCAGAAAGAAGACTTACAGGCCTAAAATTTTTATGTTGATCACTATTTCTAACTCTATCATTTGATAAGTGATATTCAGCAATCAACACGCCAACAAGCTACGAATTAGAATTGAATATCCACATCAAATCAAGTTTGGAGATAAGGGAGGATTCAAATTCAGAAATAGCCAGCTCCCCCTATCTTTCGACTCATTTTCTTATCTATTTCTATCCTATAAATACCCCACACATCAGAGGCAGAGAGGAGGAAGCAGAGAGTAGAATAGATTCTTATATAAGTTTAACCTATGTTCTTTTTTTGTGTAATTTTATTTTACTTATGTATTGAGAGGAGAGAAGAATTTCATGGAAGAATGAGAAAGGTGCTTGTACTAAGGGTGACACCGGTGTAAGTAAGTCTTTTATTTCATTATTATTTAAATCAAATCAAAATTTCTTTTCTTCTTTACTCTTATTTTGTTTGCTTTCCTCTAATGTGTTTGCAATCTAAGTGAATCTGATAGCCTAGAGACTGCTTCGCCATTGAAAGCGCCCTTGATGCCCTATGGTGATGAACAACCATTTCTTTGGTAGTTTAGCTTGCTCTTTTATTCGTAGTGTAGATTAAGAACGAGGAAGATCCTACTCGCCATGCTTGATCGCCTTCAAAGACTAGGTAAGGCGTAGCAGCGGATCCAAGGTATGTGAGCGTGAAAGAGGTAAGTAAAAATTTTAGTTTTCTTTAATTCTTAATTTAGAATTTTACTCCAAAATCAACATTCTCCTCTTTATTTAGTTTTTTCTTTTCTTTTGTAAATAAAACAACAACAACAACATCATCATCTTTTCTTTTACCATCTTCTTCACATCTTTTAACTTAACCTTTTTGTTTTCTTTTTCTAAAACTGAGAAGAAATTTCTAACATATTTCTGTAAACTCAAAAAAGAAACGAACTTACTTAAAGCTTCCATCGCTAGTCCCTCCTTGTGGATCATGACCCGCTTAGCCACTTGCTATAGCGGTAGTATTAAGAACTTGCACTTCTATTTTGTATTTCTAAAATTTTATATTTTTTGTGCAGGTTAAACCTCAATCAGATGCCCAATTGAACTATACTACAACCGAGAAGGAACTCTTGGTAGTAGCGTTTGCATTGGAAAAATTTCGTCCATACCTACTTAGGACCAAAATCACCATATTTGATCGAGCCAAACATGCACAAAAAAATACAAACTTTTAGAACAGTGCTAGGTCGTCGATGCTACCATATAGCCTAGGGCTAACGGGTCTTGATCCACATGGAGGGATAATGATGGAAGCGTTGTGTAAGTTTCTTCTTTTAATTTACCAAAACTAGTTAATACTATCTTCTTAGTTTTATAAAAAGAAAACAAAAATAGTTAAGTTAAGTTAAGGAGATGGTAGAAGAAGAGATGGTGTTGTTGTTGTTGTTTTATTTATAAAAGAAAAAAAAGACTAAATAAAAAGAAGAATTTTGACTCTAAACTAATGAACTGAAAA
This sequence comes from Agave tequilana, assembly GCA_038442645.1. Lineage (NCBI taxonomy): Eukaryota > Viridiplantae > Streptophyta > Magnoliopsida > Asparagales > Asparagaceae > Agave > Agave tequilana. The sequence goes on from JAVJIF010021752.1 coordinate 82,379, forward strand.
AGAGAATAAAAAGAGTACTTCCTCTGTTGTTGAACCATATTGAGGCATTATCTTGAAATAAAGTAAAGCAGGGCTTCGGCGAGATCGAGCACAATGAAGAAAAGTGAAAATTTTTCATTGATTGTCATCTTCAATATAAGTCTCTTAAGAAAAGATTTACAATAGTGTCACTCTATAATAATTCTTTCTCTCTTTTAATCATATAAATTTTCTCTAATCTAAGCTATAAAGAAAAATAAAAATTACATTGAAGAAGAAAAGAAAAACCTAAGCTAAAGCTCTCTCTGAGATGGTGCCCTTCTGCTTTCGAGGTATGAGAATATTTATAGGAGAAAGAAAAATAGAAGGATAAGAAACATATGAAGATAGAGGATCTGGTTATTTTTGAATTTGAATCCTCTCCTTATCTCCAAACTTGATTTGATTTATCCAGAATTTTATGTGAAAATTCAATTCTGATTTGCAGTTTGTTGCCATGTTGATAGCTGAATATGACTTATCAAATAATAGAATTAGAAATAATGATTAACACAAGATTGTAGACCTTTAAGTTTTCTTTCTAGACCATCTTGAATCATCAGATTTGAGTTTCAGTAGCGAAAGTTATAATTAAAATACTAAAATGTGTCTAGTCTGAATCCGAGTCTAAATTGATTTAGAACTCCGAATTTACTTAGATTTCCACTAATCTTGAAATATGATTGCTTCATCTCATCCATTGATCTTCTCTCTATCATATCCTGCATGATTTGGACATTAAGACAAGTGAGTTTATAAGGATTTATTACAGAATAAATGTAAGAATGCAGTAACAATTATGCAATACATAGGTCCTTACACACCCCACACCTAACTTTTACTCATCCTCGAGCAAAACAAAGAGAAAAGAAAAACTAAACTGATCTAATCTAACTCACTTTTGTAGAAATCACGGTTGCACTTAGCACGTGCAACAAGCCGTTAAACCTTTAGATTACCCCTGGAGGATGAGTTTTGTCTAGTGAGGGTTTTCAGTGGATTACACCCACAAAATTCATAAAGAAAAAGAAATAAATTGTTAGTATCTTTGAAAACATATTTTGATGGAAAAAATATTTGAAGTATTAATGTAAGAATTCAAGTAATCTATAAGTCACAGGATTATCAAAACTTAGTCATTCCTAAACTTAATCTTTATTCAAAAACTTGCTTTCAATTAAGGTAAATATTAAAATTGTATTTCTCATCTAGTCTATTATTTTACCTTAAGTTATGCACCTTGTGATCGTGAAAATTTGATTCGGGATTCTTCAACTCTAACTCTTATACCTTATTATTTTTATTATATATATTTTTTCATTTATGACAGTAATATCCCTTAGCTTTATTAGGCTTTCTAATTCGCCCATGTAACAAGCCTTAGTTGGTGACTCTCAAACCGGATAGTTTTAGGGCACCAGGTGAGAAAACACCCCAAGGTTTAGGACTCGAGCAAATAAGATCACAAAACTAAAGATTTTTATTTATATGAACCGCTTTTAGGCGTGAATACTTATATTTTATGAGGCACAAATACCTAGCTTAATCAGAGAATTTTTAATATATATATATTTCTCTTTTTTTCCTTTTTTTTATAAGGCATAATAATCTTTGTTTTTGAATCCTAAGTGTGTAAGTGTATAAAGTATGCATATTTCTGATTGCACACATTTATTGCATTATTCTTTATTACATATCCACATTTATCATGTAATAAATCTGCTAAATTCCTTGTCTTAAATGTTTATTTTGCAGAAGATAATCATGGGGAGAAAGAGAATAAATCAAATAAATATCAGTTAAATTCAGATTTAACTAGATCTATTTGGTTAGAGGAGAATGATCCCAAATCCAGTTGGTTAAATTCAATTTTTGGTGAATCAAGCAGTTAAAGCTAAGATCAACCGAGGATAACGTCAAATACAGAGTCAAAATTCAAAGGGATAAATGGATAGAGAGAAGATCAACAGATGAGATGAAGCAATTTTGACTCAGATTCTGGCTGGATACATTTTCGTATTTGAATCATTACTTTCGCTACCAGAACTCAAATCTGATGATTCAAGATGATCCAGAAAGAGGACTTAAAGGGCTACAACTCTTAAGTTGATCATTATTTCTAATTCTATCATTGGTTAAGCTATATTTAGCAAACAATACGCTAATAAGCTGCAGATGAGAACTGAATATCCACATCAAATCAAGTTTGGAGATAAGGGGAGGATTCAAATTCAGAAATAGCCAGCTTCTCTTATCTTCACACTCCTTTACCATCTGCATTTCTCCTATAAATACCTGCAATCTCAAAGGCAGAAGGACGACCAAGCAGAGAATAGAACTTAGGCTAATTTGTAGTTTGTAACTTAGGTTTTTATTTTCTTTCATGTAATTTTTGTTTTATTTATGTAACTGAGAGGAGAGGATACTTTCATGGAGGAATGAGAGCAAGCTTATACTGAAGGTGACACCAGTGTAAGTGATCTTTTCTTCCATTGTTATTTGAATCGAATCGAGGTTTCCTTTTCTTTTCTACTCTTATTTTTGTTCGCTTTCCTCTTTTGTGTTTGTGGATCCAAATGAAACCGATAGCCTCGAAGTTGCCTTCTCCTTGCAAGTACCGTTGAGGACTTATGGTGATGGACATCCATTTCTATGGTAGTATAGCTCGCCCCTTCATTTCATAGTGTAAATCGGGAATGGGGAAGATCTTATCTGCCATGCTTTGCTCGCCTTCAAAGAAAGGTACATCATCGATACGGGTGAAAGATAAACATGCGCCGAAGAGGTAAGTATGTTTTTTAGGTTATAGTTTTTCTTTCTTTTCTTGTAACTTTCAGTGTAGATCACTTACACCAAAATCACCCAAATCTCTTTCACTCTTTCATTTTCTTTGTACATATCACTTCTATTTTCTCCATCTTCTCATTCTACCACTTTCTCCCTAACTCATTTTAACCTAATTTTTCTCTTTTTCTTTACAAGAACTAAAAGAAAAATTTTAACCATCATTTGTATCTTAAAAGAAAACTTACTAAAAAAGCTTCCATCGCTAGATCACGACCCGCATAGCCACTTGCTATTGTGATAGAATTAAGCACTTGTACTCTTTATTTTAAAGTTCTGAAATTCTGTATTTTGTATGCAGGTTCTAAGTCAATCAAATTTTGGCGCCGTTGCCGGGGAGGGACGGTAAGTAATTCTCTTTAAAGTTTACGTTTTTGGTTAACTTTCTTCTTTGTTCTTGGTGTACAGGTTTGATAACAAGGAATTTTTGCTGCAGTGGACATATAAGTGGTCTTGGACTCTGCTCAAGAAAGCAGAGCCAAGAAGCCCTCAGATTTGCTACATTCCTGTGGCAATCTGAGTGAACTACTAACCTGTATTTTCTGCAGGTTGGCTGTAGTGCAAAGTTTCATATCTGTAGCTATTTATTTTCTTGTTTGTCTCACTGTATTTACTTTCTAACCTCAACAGTAAAATGATGTTTGTTAAATGCTAAAAATGGTTTAGACTTTGCATTTAGGCACGTGTCTAATTTGTTTACATTTTACATTACTGTTGAAGAGTGCTGGAGCAAAAGGTACGTTTGTATGGCATATAGTTTAGGAAACATTCTTGAGTGATTATTTGCTTGTTGAATGTTACTTTTCTTTATCCTGCACACCTTGCACAATAAATCTTAAGGGCTTGTCCTATAAACAAGATAAGGTGGGGAAGTCATTACCCTCCTTTAGCTCACAAACAATCTCCTCACTCACTAACCCAAGCCTAACTAAAACTGAGTAGACGTTGGCCCTAGGGACATCTCAGACTCAATTAGGAGATTATCCTAAGGGGGAAGGTGTTAGAATTTGACTCCTGCCAAATCAGTGTCTAAGGAAAGGGATTGAGGGGCGAAACCCCAAAGGCTGGTGGTTTGGCTTAATTAGGCCCGTCGCTTTTGTGCTGATACCTCCCACCAATCTTACCTGGACCTGGTTGATTAGTTTGTGGTCAAAGTCTGCATTATACCTCCAGTGGACGGTCTAACCAGTTAGGAGTCGTCTAGGTCAAAGCTCTACCCTAACTTAGTTTAGAATTTTTTTATTTATTTGCTTATTTGTTTGTTTTTCTTTTTTTTGTGTTTGACATTTCTTGTGTGATATGGCTTATAATAACAATTTTTCTAATTTTAATGGTTATCCATATTACACACCGACCTCTTTTTCGGATATTACCAACCCGGCATATCATAATTTTAACCAACATAGTGTGCCGGATTGGTCTTATCCGAATCAATATAACCCATGCCCCCAATCTTATGACCATAATTTTCAGAATAATTTCAACTCTTCACAGAGTCAATGGGGATTCACCTCTCCTGAGTCCAATTTTCAACCAACTTGTCCTCCTTATCCACCTTGTCCACAATATTTCCAAGATTCATACTCAGTTCCACCAGTCCAAAGTAGAAAACCATCAATTTTGGAAATGAGTATGCGTGAGTCCAAACAACAATCACAAAATCTGACGGACTCACAATTTCACCACCAATTTCAAAACAACACTTCATCTTTTCAAGTCCAATCGCAACAAAAAGATGAACCAATCAACTATGAAAAGATGCTTGAAGTCATGACTCAGGCTCAAAACGCTCGTAATCATGACATAGATATGATGGTCCAAACTCTACGTTCTCACCATTTGACCATTTCTGATGTCGCTAACAATTCTGTTAGAGCCGAAGAGTCATGTTGTTTCAGAAAACAAGGTTCCATTTCAGCACAATCATTTGAACTTGCCCAAACTCCAAATTTTGAAAATGACATTGACAGTTTGGCAAGTTATCCCTTTCCTGAAATTGAACTTGAGAATGAATATGATCATGAACCTCAACTTAGTGATTCAATTCTACTTCCTGATTCAATTATGACTCCGGTGTCTTCACCTGATTTCAATCTTTTTCTCGAGTCAATATTGGATCCCGTGCCAATTCATAATGAAATTGAATCACCAATTTTTGATGATCATCATATTGAACTTGACCAATTTCATACTTTTGAAAGTCCCATTGACAAATTGGCAAGTTCTCATTTTTATGAAATTGAACTCAATGAGAAATGTGACCTAGATTCTCAATTTTGTGATCCAGTTCAAATTTCCGAATCAATATTGACTCCTGTTTTGTTACCTGACTTGAGTAATATTTTAGAGTCAGTTTTGATTCCCACACCTGTCATTCTTGAACTTGAATCATCAATATTAAGTCACATTCCATTGTGGGAAAATGAATGTGGACTTGAGTTTCAACTTCTTGATTTGGACCCACTTCCTGAACTAATCTCGACTCCTGAACCTTTACTTGACTTAAGTCACTTTCCTGAGTCAGTATTAGCTTCCGTACTTCCTAAGTCCAAGTCAATCATTCTATCTTTTCGCATTCCATTTTGGGACAAGGCGGTTGACAAAATTGACTCCGAAATTAATTATGGAATTTGGAAATTAGATGGGGTTAAATTTTTAATAAAAACCGTTCATATATACATCATTTTAGTGGGTTATATAAGAGAGATTTCTGGTGGATTCCTCCGAACTCCACGAAAAGTCAATTGGGCCACATTTCGTGGACCAATGAGACCACCACCGGAACCACCACCTTAAGGTAGTATTTTCCTTCCCTTTCTTCTTTTTCATGCATCCATGCATTAATTCATACATTGAGGACAATGCATGAGATAGGTGTGGGGGAGGGTTCTAACATAACTTTGGTTTTTCTTTTTATTAAAAAAATAAAATTTTCTTTTACATTTTCTTTACTTTTAAAAAACTTTTTGAAAATAGAAACAATATTTTGACATATTTTTGTAAGAAATTAAGTCAATTTTAAGGAATAGGAAAATAAAAATTAGGATTTCTTATACCTGGTCAAAATAAGATTATTTGTTTAATTTTTAGGGTTAGGAAGATAATTTGTCAAAGTAATTTAGTCTTGATCTTTACCTTGATGAAATATGCATACTTTATATACTTACACACTTAGGGTTCAAAAATAAAGATTCTTATGCCTTAAAAAAATTAAAAAAATATATAAAAGAAAAACAAATCTAATTATTGATTAGCTAGGTGCATTGGACTAAGCAAGCCTTAGTATTTATGCGAAAGATGATTAGATAAGTTTGAGAAAACATATATATATATATATAAATCCGCTTATTAAGCTGGGTATTTGTGCCTAATAAAGCATAAGTATCCACGCCTAAAAGTGGTTCATATAATAAAATCCTTAGTTTTGTGGCCTTATTTGCTCGAGTCCTTAAGTCCTTGGGTGTTTTCTCACCCGGTGCCCTAAGACCGTTTGGTTTGAGAGTCATCGATTAAAGGCCCGTTACGTGGGCAGATTAGAAAGCCTAATAGAACTAATGAATACTACCACCAAAAAATATATATATATAAATAAATAAGGCATAAGAGTTAGAGTTAAAGAACCCTTAGTCAAAATTTTCACGGTCACAAGGTGCATATGACTTAGAGTTGGCCCAGAGGCCTTCCACTCTAGTTTTGATGATGATTAACTCATGTAGTTATGTTTACTAATAATCTTGTGATGTTTAGTTTCAGATTCTTAACCAAGATATTAGTAGGTGATTAGCTTCAATAAAGGTGTTTGGAGCTTCTCACATGGTGATTCAAGAGCCCGAGCGTCAAAGTTCATATCTAGCACTCGTTGGAGTCAAGCTCGGTGGATCACGTTTGGATCGAGTCGACTTGGAGACGGCGCTCTACAAGAAGACTTCGGAACATAGTTTAGTTTATGTTTTTAGATCCATTTGTAAAGACTAGATAGTGTGATATGCTCAAGTTCACAACACACACACTTGTTTCTAGTTTTCATGTTTATTGGTTTTCGATTTTTAGTTTAATCGATCTTGGTTTTCATGAATGGACAGTATCAAAACAAGTTTACATGGTTTTATGTATATTAGATTTGTTCTATACACATCTATGCTTCAACTATTTAAACAAACTTAGTTTGATAGTCTATTTCATGAGTTTGGTGTTTGGCATTTTAACAAAACATAATTTCGGATTTAATATAAAAAATAATGATATATATATCTTTCATGTATATTGGACTTATATCCATATGCAACATGCTTCAATGTTGTTTCATATCATGTTTTTGTATTTTGATGAGTTTTGGAAAAATCGGATTTCCGTTTGGAAAATCTAAGTTTTGAAAATACGGATTTTGGTTTTCAGCAAAATTTCCATAACACAAAAATGGTTCAAAAAGTTTGAAATATGTGTTGAAATTTTTCACACATGTTTATATATCAAAGTATCATACTAAAATATTTTTATGGATTTTTAGAGATTTTATGGGAATTTATTGGAATTAAAATACCCAGTTTTTAAGTCCTGATATGTTGCCTGCCAGGCTCTGGCGGTCGACCGGACCGGTCGACCGGACCCAGAGTCGGTCGACCAGACCGGTTGACCGACGCGCACAAGAATGTGCACGCTGACCAGCCACTTGGGTCGGTCGACCGAGCGGTCGACCGACTGCAAGTGCCCCACTCTCGGGTAGGGGCGGTCGACCGGACGGTCGACCGTGAGCAAGGCACGGTCGACCGAGCGGTCGACTGGCCAGAGAACAATCTGCTCTCTGGATTGGCATGGTCGACCGGGCGGTCGACCGGCAGGCTCAACGGTCAAACATTTGACCGTTGGCCGGTCGACCAGCCAGTCGACCGGAAGGCCAATTCTGGCCTATTCAGCAGCCAACGGGCAGATTTTTCCATGGGCTATAAATACCCCATCTCTTGGCTGTTTTGTGTAAGAATTTTAAGAGAGAAAAATTTCATACTTCCTAAGTTTTTTAAGCAAAAAGTTTTGGGTTAAAATCCTATTCTCTATTTTGTTTTAAAGTGTTTTTTATTTCAAAGAAAATAATCTTTTGGAAATTGGTTTTTGGTCTAAAAATTCTATATCTATTTGGTGTTTTTCCCAAGTGATTTTCTTTGATCAAAATACTTTGTTTTTCACACTTGAGCCATATCATTCTATCCTTTCTATAGGATTATTGTTTTTGTGAAAAAAAAAATGGTTTGTGGTCTTTTGATCACTAAGTTGTAAACCCTCCTAAACTTGTGATATCCCTCTTGTGTAGAGGTTGATTTTGGAGTGGTGGTTAGCTCCCTCTAGTGAGAAGTGAAGTTGTAATTAGCTCCCTCTAGTGAGAGGTGGAGTTTTTGTGTTGGAATCCCTCAAGTGTGAGGTGATTATTTTGTATTGGCTAAGTGCCTACCCCTCTTGTGTGAGGTGGTGTTTGTGTGGCTTTGTGCCTAGCCTCTGTGAGAGGTTATATTCGGTTGAGAGAGGAGTTGTGTACTCCTGGTGATTGTATTGCCCCAAATCCTCAGTGGAGGTTCCCTGTGTGGGAGTCCTGTGTGGACAAGTGGATTGGGAATCCTTCTGTGTGAAGGCGGGGACGTAGAGCTGTGTGCTTGAGCCTCGAAACATATTCGTGTGTTTGCGTTTGATCCATTGTCTCTCTAACTCTCTCTTTTATATTGTGCCTTGCATCATTTCATATTGTCATATCATACTTATATGCTTGGCTTGTTTGTGTGTGCCTCACTTGTGCTTAACCACGAGAGCTTCATATAGCGCCTCAACTCTTATTCAGAGGAATCAAGAGGAGTTAGTCCAGAGCCCTTCACCGGAAATTCGGCTACACTCGTTGGTTGCATTAAGTGTAGTTGCAATTAAGTTTTTTTTTAATTTCTGCATTTAGTTCTTTAGATTAGCCGTACACCTATTCACCCCCCTTCTAGGTGTACTTTCAATGGTATCAGAGCCTACGCTCCTGATATTTGATTTAACCACCTAGGAGTGTGATCTTGGTTTGCTAATCTACATTTGCATTTTGCACACTTATATTGCTTACACACACTCATGGATTGCTTGTCACCTCCCATGTTTGATGTCTCCAACATTGACATGTGGAATTTAGGATGTCCATGTACTTGAAAACCCTAGGCTTGCATGTTTTCCTTGCCGCTACTAAGAAATCCTATCTTGGTAATAGCAAGCATATAGAGGCCAATGCACAAGCCATTGAGGCACTTAGAAGCACGCTTAATAAAGAATATCTGTGCTTAGTTTCTAACTGTGATTCCGCCTTTGCAGTGTGGAACACGTTGACCTCCTCCAAGCTTCAATTGCCCATCCAAACGGAGGATGAATCTAGTGAAGAATCCGAGCAACAATGCTACATGGTCTAAGGGAATGACTCCCTTGAGGTATAATCAGAAACTCAATTAGATAGTGATGATGCTAGTTCTTCATGTAATGATTATAATGATCCAAATGCCTTGAATGAAGAAGTTTCTATTGTGTGTGAAAATTGTTAGAAAAGTATAATCTTTTGAAAAAGAAGACTTTTGCTTTGAATAAAGAAAATGAAAATTTGTTTTCTATACTTGAATTGGTTTTGCAAGAAAAGAAAGAGATTTCTAGTGAACGTGACTCACTTAAATCTCAACTAGACCTTGTCCTAAAGGAAAATTAATTTTTGAAATCTAAAAATGATTGTAATGAAGTTTTAAAGAAAAATAAAGTTATAACTTCAAAACTTGATTGTGTTGTAAAAGAGAATGATTCTTTGAAAATAAAAATTGCTTCAATTTCAAAGGATTTAGAAGTTTGTTTAAAGAAAAATGAATCTTTGAAAATTGATATTGATTCACATGTTTGCCATGCTAGTGTAGCTTCACCTAGCTTACCTATTGCATGCACCTCTTCTATAATTGAAAATGATATATCTATGCTTAAGAAGAGTTTTGATTGTTTGGGCTCCACTTTGAGCCATTGTGTTTTGAGCCATACACGTTTGGAATCCTTGTTTCGAAAGAAACAAGTTCCTCCTATGCATGCACACCATCCACGGCATACACATGCTTCGTACGTTCATATACACAACACTATGTATGCTCATGTGTACACTTGTACACATTGTGGACGTAAGGGCCACCTTGTTAAGTTTTGCTATGATAAGATACATGATGTAAATTTAGCAACTAAATTTATTTGGGTTAGGAAAGGAACTAACCCCCATGGACCCAAAAGAGTATGGGTACCAAAGACCACCCCTATTGTATTTGATGTAGGTGTGGGCTCTCGCATGATGTGAGAGTGATGGTACCTTGAGGTGGATAAGTTCCGAGCTTAAAGAGAACAATTTGGATGCATCACTTTCAAGGGATGTTTGGTGGGAGGACCACCTTGTTTTGGAGACATAGAGAGTTGCCCTCTCGGTTTTGGTAACGATCTCTAACTCCCATTATGTTTACATGCTTTCATATTATTCATTTTTAGCATGTCTTGATGTTTCATGTTTAGTATGTTATATGTCATGATATTTAGATTAGTGATATACATGTTTAGTTATTTGAGACACCCATGTTTAATATGGATTTATATCCTTGTGTTCTCACATTTGTTTTAACTAATGTGTATGTCCTAAATCTATGCATGTGCATGTACATAATAATCATATGAGTTTTTGTTTTGATGCTTCATGATTTGAATATATGTTTAGATGTTTGTTTTCATTAAGACTTGGATATATACTTGTACAACTAGTGAGCCACAAATAGATTATTACATGTTTGTACTTGAACGCTCATTTGTACTCATTAGATGTACTAGTATAGCCTAGTTTTGATGATCCATGCATTTGACTTGTATTCCCATTTTTTCATGTTTTCATGTTTCACTTCATGTATATGTCTATTTTGTCTAAACTATTGTCTATACATATACATCCTTTGAGCCACTTGCCTTCATGCATATACTTTGGTGGACTCATTATGTTTGGATATGTATGTATACGGTAGTTTGTACATGACATACATATACCTTGAAGGAATTCTAGTTTTCATGTTTTAAGGAATTTTATATTGAGCTCGATTGCCTAGTTTCATGATAATGTGTTTCACATATTCCATATACACTCACTTTATTTATTATTTTCTCATGATTTTATTTTCATGAGTATAATATGTGCTATATAGATTTTGGGTGTTTGGTGATCATGTGACTTACATATTTTTCATGAATATGTTATTGTTTTATTCCTTACTTGAATGATTTTGTACTAGTTTTTTCAAAATTTTCATAAAACTAGTTCGTATTCTTCATTATGGTAGAGCTTTTCAAACATACTCTATTTTCAAACCTACTTTTGAAAACCCTACCCATACAAGGGCGGTTGGTTGGGCGACCATGCCTTGTATGCTTATTATTGAAAATTCATTTAAATATGTGCATGAAATGGGTGGAAGGAATATGAGTTATATACTTGATCTTATTGTGTTTTCAGTTGGTATCATAGGATCTTTTCAATTGGTATCACTATTGACATTTATTTTGTATACTCATATATGTTTTTTTATATATGTATGCTTACATTTCAAATAGTATCAATTTCGATTGGTATTTAATTTTTCATACATATATGCTTTATTTGTGCTTACTATATCTCTATATCTTTGAGCACAAATTTTGGCTATCCTAAGCTTGATTTCTTTAATGACTATTATATTTCAATTGATTATGTTTCAATTGGTATCTTAAACAAGCTTATGCATTATTTTATTTGGTATTTCATAAAGGGGGAGAAAATTCATGTTTCTACATTCAATTGGTATTTTACCTTTCAATTGACTTTGGTTATTCTACTCCCACACTTTATGTTAAAAAAAATGATTAAAAATGATTGAAAAATGATATTGATTATTTTTGGTATCATATGCTTTTAATGAAAAATTACTTTCAATTGGTACTAATCTTTACAAATTGGTATCAAGATTACCTATAAAGTTTTACTTTCAATTGGTATGTTTGATTGATATCAAAATGTTTGGTTGAATTGCTAAAAATGATTTATTTACTTACAATTGGTATTTATTGGTATTTATTTACAATTGGTATCAATTAGTATTTAAATCTATATTTGTTTTATATACAACATTGTGTACTTTCAATTATGTACTTTCAATTGGTATATTTCATTGATATCATAATACACTCAATTGATATATTTTTTTTTCTTTCAATTGATATCAAGAAAGTTTTGTTTTGATTGAGAATATTGTTTTTCTTTGACCCCTTTGTTGATGATTGACAAAAAGAGGGAGAAAGATTTTGAGTTTATATATGCATATTTGTGTTTTTGCATATATTGAGTTTATGTATATGATTTATGTTTTTGAGAGTTTTTAACAAAAAGGAAAAGAAAGTTTTGAAACATATGTTTGATTCATGCATGTTGATGCATATTCATGTTTAGTATTCATTGCATATATCTTATGTTTATTGCTATGCATGAGTTAAGGGGGAGCTTCCTTGAAGCTTAACTTTAATCCATGCATATATAACTCCTTGAGTTTTGTCATCATCAAAAAGGGGGAGATTGTTGGCCCAGAGGCCTTCCACTCTAGTTTTGATGATGATTAACTCATGTAGTTATGTTTACTAATAATCTTGTGATGTTTAGTTTCAGATTCTTAACCAAGATATTAGTAGATGATTAGCTTCAACAAAGGTGTTTTGGAGCTTCTCACATGGTGATTCAAGAGCCCGAGCGTCAAAGTTCATATCTAGCACTCGTTGGAGTCAAGCTCGGTGGATCACGTTTGGATCGAGTCGACTTGGAGACGGCGCTCTACAAGAAGACTTCGGTACATAGTTTAGTTTATGTTTTTAGATCCATTTGTAAAGACTAGATAGTGTGATATGCTCAAGTTCACAACACAAACACTTGTTTCTAGTTTTCATGTTTATTGGTTTTCGGTTTTTTCTTTAACCGATCTTGGTTTTCATGAATAGACAGTATCAAAACAAGTTTACATGGTTTTATGTATATTAGATTTGTTCTATATACATCTATGCTTCAACTATTTAAACAAACTTAGTTTGATAGTCTATTTCATGAGTTTGGTATTTTGGTATTTTAACAAAACATAATTTCGGATTTAATATAAAAAATAATGATATATATATCTTTCATGTATATTGGACTTATATCCATATGCAACATGCTTCAATGTTGTTTCATATCATGTTTTTGTATTTTGATGAGTTTTGGAAAAAATCGGATTTCCATTTGGAAAATCTAAGTTTTGGAAAATACGGATTTTGGTTTTCGGCAAAATTTCCATAACACAAAATAGTTCAAAAAGTTTGAAATATGTGTTGAAAATTTTTCACACATGTTTATATATCAAAGTATCATACTAAAACTATTTTTGTAGATTTTTAGAGATTTTATGGGAATTTATTGGAATTAAAATATCCAGTTTTTAAGTCCTGATATGCTGCCTGCTAGGCTCTGGCGGTCGACCGGACCGGTCGACCGGACCCAGAGTCGGTCGATCGGACCGGTCGACCGACGTGCACAAGAATGTGCACGCTGACCAGCCACTTGGGCCGGTCGACCGAGCGGTCGACCGACTGCAAGTGCTCCACTCTCGGGTGGGGGCGGTCACCGGACGGTCGACCGTGAGCAAAGCACGGTCGACCGAGCGGTCGATCGGCCAGAGAGCAATCTGCTCTCTGGATTGGCACGGTCGACCGGGCGGTCGACCGGCAGGCTCAACGGTCAAAAATTTGACCGTTGGCCGGTCGACCGGCCGGTCGACCGGAAGGCCAATTCTGGCCTAGTCAGCAGCCAACGGGCAGATTTTTCCATGGGCTATAAATACCCCATCTCTTGGCTGTTTTGTGTAAGAATTTTAAGAGAGAAAAATTTCATACTTCCTAAGTTTTTTAAGCAAAAAGTTTTGGGTTCAAATTCCTATTCTCTATTTTGTTTTAAAGTGTTTTTTATTTCAAAGAAAATAGTCTTTTGGGAATTGGTTTTTGGTCTAAAAATTCTATATCTATTTGGTGTTTTTCTCAAGTGATTTTCTTTGATCAAAACACTTTGTTTTCCACACTTGAGCCATATCATTCTATCCTTTCTATAGGATCATTGTTTTTGTGAAAAAAATTGGTTTGTGGTCTTTTGATCACTAAGTTGTAAACCCTCCTAAACTTGTGATATCCCTCTTGTGTAGAGGTTGATTTGGAGTGGTGCTTAGCTCCCTCTAGTGAGAGGTGAAGTTGTGATTAGCTCTCTCTAGTGAGAGGTGGAGTTTTTGTGTTGGAATCCCTTAAGTGTAAGGTGATTATTTTGTATTGGCTAAGTGCCTACCCCTCTTGTGTGAGGTGGTGTTTGTGTGGCTTTGTGCCTAGCCTCCGTGAGAGGTTGTATTCGGTTGAGAGAGGAGTTGTATACTCCCGGTGATTGTATTGCCCTAAATCCTCAGTGGAGGTTCCCTGTGTGGGAGTCCTGTGTGGACAAGTGGATGGGAATCCTTCTGTGTGAAGGCGGGGACGTAGAGCTGTGTGCTCGAACCTCGAAACATAGTCGTGTGTTTGCATTTGATCCATTGTCTCTCTAACTCTCTCTCTTTTATATTGTGCCTTGTATCATTCCATATTGTCATATCATACTTATATGCTTGGCTTGTTTGTGTGTGCCTCATTTGTGCTTAACCACGAGAGCTTCATATAGCGCCTCAACTCTTATTCAGAGGAATCAAGAGGAGTTAGTCCAGAGCCCTTCACCAGGAATTCGGCTACACTCGTTGGTTGCATTAAGTATAGTTACAATTAAGTTTTTTTAATTTCCGCATTTAGTTCATTAGATTAACCGTACACCTATTTACCCCCTCTAGGTGTACTTTCACTTAGGGTAAAGTAATAGACTAGATGAGAAGTACAATTTGACTCCTTACTTTGATTGATAACAAATTTTGAATAGAGACTAAGTTTAGTAATGAAAAATTCGATTTTCCTATAACTTTTAGATTACTTAATTCTACAATAATATTTCAAATATTTTTCTTTCAAAATGTGTTTTCAAAGTATTAACATTTTTTCTCTTTCTTTATGGATTTTGTGGTGCAATCCACTGAAAACCCTCACGAGACAAACTCGTCCTCTAGGTGTAACCAGAGGTTTAATGGCTTGTTGCGCAAGCTAAGTGCAATCGCGTGACCTGCGAAAGTGGTCTAATAATCTTTGGTTTAGTTTTGTTGTTTAGCTCGAGGACGAGCAAAAGCTAGGTGTGAGGGTGTGATTGCACACATTTATTGCATTATTCTTTATTATATATCCACATTTATTATGTAATAAATCTGCTAAATTTCTTATCTTAAATGTTTATTTTGCAGAAGATAATCATGGGAAGAAAGAGGATAAAATCAAATAAATATCAGTTAAATTCAGATTTAACTAGATCTATTTGGTTAGAGGAGGATGATCCCAAATCCAGTTGGTTAAATTCAGTTTTTGGTGAATCAAGCGGTTAAAGCTAAAGATCAACCGAGGATAACGTCAAATACAGAGTCCAAATCCAAAAGGATAAATGGATAGAGAGAAGATCAATAGATGAGATGAAGCAATTTTGACTCAGATTCTGGCTGGATACATTTCCGTATTTGAATCATAACTTTCGCTACCAGAACACAAATCTGATGATTCAAGATGATCCAGAAATAGGACTTAAAGGGTTACAACTTTTAAGTTGATCATTATTTCTAATTCTATCATTTGATAAGCTATATTTAGCAAACAATACGCCAATAAGCTGTAGATCAGAACTGAATATCCACATCAAATCAAGTTTGGAGATAAGGGGAGGATTCAAATTCAGAAATAGCCAGCTTCTCTTATCTTCATACTCCTTTACCCTCTGCATTTCTCCTATAAATACCTGCAATCTCAAAGGCAGAAGGACGACCAAGCAGAGAATAGAACTTAGGCTAATTTGTAGTTTGTAACTTAGGTTTTTATTTTCTTTCATGTAATTTTTGGTTTATTTATGTAACTGAGAGGAGAGGATACTTTCATAGAGGAATGAGAGCAAGCTTGTACTGAAGGTGACACTAGTGTAAGTGATCTTTTCTTCTATTGTTATTTGAATCGAATCGAGGTTTTCTTTTCTTTTCTACTCTTATTTTTGTTCGCTTTCCTCTTTTGTGTTTGTGGATCCAAATGAAACCGATAGCCTCGAAGTTGCCTTCTCCTTGCAAGTACCATTGATGACTTATGGTGATGGACATCCATTTCTATGGTAGTATAGCTTGCCCCTTCATTTCATAGTATAAATCGGGAATGGGGAAGATCTCATCTGCCATGCTTCGCTCGCCTTCAAAGAGAGGTACATCGTCGATACGGTGAAAAGTAAACAGGCGCCGAAGAGGTAAGTATATTTTTTAGGTTTTAGTTTTTCTTTCTTTTCTTGTAACTTTCAGTGTAGATCACTAACACCATAATCACCCAAATCTCTTTCACTCTTTCATTTTCTTTGTACATATCACTTCTATTTTCTCCATCTTCTCATTCTACTACTTTCTCCCTAACTCACTTTAACCTAATTTTTCTCTTTTTCTTTACAAGAACTAAAAGAAGAATTTTAACCATCATTTGTATCTTAAAAGAAAACTTACTAAAAAGCTTCCATCACTAGTCCCTCCTTGTGGATCACGACCTGCATAGCCAATTGCTATTACGGTAGAATTGAGCACTTGCACTCTTTATTTTAAAGTTCTGAAATTCTGTATTTTGTGTGCAGGTTCTAACTCAATCAATTTCATCAAGGTAAAATCAAGACTATATTACTTTTCTAATTTTTCTTTCTTACCTCAAAATTAAACAAATAATTTCATTTTGACCAAGTATAAGAAAAGCTAATTATGATCCTCTTATTCATTAAAATTAACTTAATTTCATACAAAAAATAAGTCAAAGTATTATTTTAATTTTCAAAAAGTTTTTAAAGAAAGGATTTTTCTTAGTTTAGTATGTTAGTAAACTCTCCCTCACACCTAACTCACGCATTGTCCTCCATATATGAATGAAATACAGTAATACATGAAAAAGGAGAAAGGGAAGGAAAATTTTCACCTCAAGGTGGTGGTTTCGGTGGTGGTCGCATTGGGCTAAGCGTTTCTGCCCAATTTAGATACTGTGAATTTTCATGAAACCCACCTTTTATAACCTCTTTCCTATTAACATTTTTATACCCCCCAATATGAATAGGATCATGCAAGATCTTAGTATGAAAATTTTCCTGATTATATGAACAATCTTGGGTGTCATCACGGAGTCATATTGATCTAAATCTTGGTCCAACAATAGAATGTGATTTTGTGAAATGGATGGTTTGGGCTCAATAATGAAGGGAATGGAACCAATACTGACTCAGGAATAAAACTCAAATCAAGTTTAGGTTCGAGAGTCGAAGTTGGTTCATGAGTTTGGTCCAAATCATAGAATTCAAGTTCACATTTATTTTCAACAATGGAATATGACTATCCAAAACAGGTGGTTCATGTTCAAGCTCATAGAGATAGGAATCAATGTTGTCATCGAAATTGGTCCAAATCGAGTAAGGATACTGGAGTCAACATCAATTCAAAATTAAAACTGAATCACAACATTGAAAATTAGTGTCACATTTATCTCTAAGTTCAATCTTATTGAAATGAAAACTTGCCAATTTGTCAATGTGTTGATATTGGTCAAGTTCAAAGTTTTGTGGTGAAATTGAATCTTGGTTAAAATTTACAAATTACCATGATTCTTCGTCAATATGATTAGGAGAATTAAGAATGGTTGAAAATGTGTTAGGTAGAGTTTTCTTATTCCTATCATTAATTGTGTTGACCAAATGACTCACTTTTGCTTCTATCTATTGAGAGATTGGGTAACATTATTTCTGGACTGAATCAGATCTTCCGTACTTTTTTCTAAGTCAATAGATTCTTCTTGTTGTGGTTGGACTTGAAAATTAGAGTAAGGATCTTGGATTTTGAAATTATTTGGGAGCATTGAGTTCAATTGAATTTGCACTTGTCATGTGGACTCAAGAAAGGCTTCAAACTCTTTTCTAAAAAAGATTTTTCTTTTATAGGTTGGTCTCGGTATGGAGTATATGAAGCTGTTTGTTAGTAAGGTTGTTGATAGTAAGACTCAGGGGAGTTGTATCCCCACTGCTCGGTGAAGAGTGGTGATGATTATCCCATTCTTGTTCATAATACTGGGATTGGGGCATATTTTAATTCGAATAAGACCAATATGACATACTTGGTTGGTTAAAGTTATGTAATTTTGGGTTAGTAATATCCGAATTAAAAAAGGTTGGGGTGAAGTATGGATCACTATATGCATTGAAAAATTATAATTGTAATCCATATCACAAAGATATCAAAAACAAAAACAAACAAATAAAAAATAAAAGAAAGAAAAATCTAGCCTATGTTAGGGTAGAGCTTCGACCTAGACAACTCCTAACTATTGATTATCCGCAGGAGGTATATTGCAGAACCTGAACAAAAGTTAATCGGCCTGGTAGGGGCAAGATTGGTGGGAGCTATCCACGCTTAAAGCGACATACCTAATTATGCCAAACCACCAGCCTTCGGGGTTTCTTCCCTCAATTCCCAGCCTTCGACACCAATTGGTAAGAGTCAACTTCTAACAACTTCCCCCTTAGGACAATCCATATTTGAGTCCGAGAAGTCCCTAGGGCCAACATCTACTCAATTTTAAGTTAGACTGGGTTAGTGAGTGAGGAGATGGTTTTGGGCTAAGGAAGGGCAATGACTTTTCCACTTTATCTTGTTTAAGGATATGCCTAAATCTTTTGGTACAATGTACAAGTATAAAGCAATAGGTAAAACTCAAGCAATATGAATCACTTAAAATATGTTTTCAAGACTATATGCAATGCACACATACCTTTGCTCCAGCACTCTTCAACAGTAATGTAAAAGGTAAACGAATTAGACATGTGCCCTAAGATGCAAGAGTCTAAATGTTTTTTTATTATTTTCAAAGCAACCATGTTACTGTTGAGGTTAGAAACATGTACAGAGTAAGTTAAATAGATAACTAATAACTATAGAGAGCTAATCTCTGAAATTCAAGCAACCTGCAAGAAACTACAGTTAGTAGTTCACCACAGTTGTGGGCTCTGATGCTCTGCCTTCTTTGACAAAGGCACAGAGTAGCAATATATCCATTGTAACTCCTACTTTCCTGTAATTAACCCCTGTACACCAAAACAAAGAAGAAAAAGAGATTAATTTATTAAAGTAAATAAAAAATAAAAGAAAACTTACCGTCCCTCCCAGGCAACGGTGCCAAAATTTGATCGAGCCAAGCCTGTACAGAAAAATACAGACTTTTAGAACAGTGCTAGGTCCTCGATGCTACGTGTAGCCTAGGGCTAACGGGTCGTGATCCACAGGGAGGGACAATGATGGAAGCATTGTGTAAGTTTCTTCTTTTAATTTATCAAAACTAATTAATACTTATCTTCTCAGTTTATAAAAAGAAAACAAAAATAGTTAGTTAAGCAGGAGATGGTAGAAGAAGATATGTTGTTGTTGTTGTTTTATTTATAAAAGAAAAGAAAAGACTAAATAAAAAAGAGAATTGTGACTCTGAACTAATGAGATGAAAAGAAAATAAAAAGAGTACTTACCTCTGTTGTTGAACCATATTGAAGAATTACCTTGAAATAAAGTATAGTAGTAGAAAAGAATAAAGGAAAGCAGGGCTTCGGCGAGATCGAGCACAACGAAGAAAAGTGAAAAACTTTCATTGATTGTCACCTTCAATATAAGTCTATTAAGAAAGAATTATTATAGTGTCATTTAATTATGTAACTCTCTCTAACCTATGCTATAAAGAAAAATAAAATTACATTGAAGAAGAAAAGAAAAATGTAAATTAAAGCTCTCTCTCTGAGATGGTGCCCTTCTGCCTTCGAGATATGAAGGTATTTATAGGAGAAAAATAGAAGGATAGGAAGCGTACAAGATAGGGGATCTGGTTATTTCTGAATTTTAATCTTCCCTTATCTCCAAGCTTGATTTGATTAATCTAAAATTTTATGTGAAAATTCAATTCTGATCTGCAGCTTGTTGGCATGTTGATTACTGAATATGACTTATCAAATGATAGAACTAGAAATATTGAGCAACACAAAAATTGTAGCCTTTTAAGTCACCTTTCTAGATCATCTTGAATTATCAGATTTGAGTTTCGGTAGTGAAAGTTAGGATTAAAATACTAAACCGTGTTCAGTCTAAATCCAAGTCTAAATTGATTTAGAACTCTGAATTTACTTGGATTTCCTACTTATCTCCAAATATGATTGCTTCATCTTATCCGTTGATCTTCTCTCTATCATATCCTGCATGATTTGGACATTAAGACAAGTGAGTTTGCAGGATTTATTATAGAATTAATGTAGGAATGCAGTAACAATTATACAATATATGTGTCCAAACAATATTCACTGACCATTCTGCACTCCAATATCTCATGCACAAGAAGGATGCCAAGGCCTGACTCATTCATTGAATCTTCCTCCTTCAAGAATTTGATCTCGAAATTTGAGATAAGAAGGGTGTAGAAAATATCATTGCCGATCACCTCTTACGTATTCAAATGCTCCATCCAACGAGTTGCCAATTAATGATGACTTTTCTGATGAACAACTCTTAGCTACCTTTAGGAAATCATAGTTGTCGATGTAGTAAATTACTTAGTCACAAGCCAAACCCATTGGTCAAAATAAGAAGTATACCGATTCTTATCTCAAGCCTGGTATTTCTTTAGGAGAAAATGTATCTCTTCAAATACTGTTCTGACCAAATCATTAGGAGATATATCCCCGATGAGGAAGTTAAGAGTGTCCTTTCATGAGCTTGCATACGGTGGACACTTTGGTCCCTGCAAAACTGCAGAAAAAGTACTACAAAGTGGGTTCTACTAGCCCACATTGTTTAAAGATGCCTTTGATTTCTGTAAGACATGCTCTAAATGTCAAATGGTGGGTAGGATTTTGAGACGTAATATGATGCCGCTAAACACAATTCTAGAAATAGAAATAGAACTTTTTATCGTATGGGACATTAACTTTATGGGTCCCTTTCAAAGTTCATTTGGGCACCAATACATTTGGTGGCCGTGGATTATGTATCTAAATGGGTAGAGGCCATTCCTAGCAAAACAAATGACAACAAAGTTGTTATCAAGTTCTTGAAAGAAAACATCATCTCACGCTTCAAAACTCCATGTGCCATAATTAGTGATAATGGCTCACATTTTTGCAACAGAACTTTTAAAGCTCTTATGCAAAAATATACCATAACTCATAAGTTATCGACATCATACCATTCTCAAACCAGTGGGCAGGAAGAAGTCTCAAATAAACAAATCAAATTTATCTTAGAGAAAACTGTGAGTCAAAACTGAAAAATTGGTCTACTAAATTGATGATGCCTTGTGGGCTTATAGGACAGCTTTCAAAATAGGCCTGTCAATGGGTTGGGTCCAGACCGGACCCGACCCGGACCCGACCCGATTAAGCGGGTATGGAAAGGGTTGCTCTGGACCAATACTCGTATACCCGTATACCCGTATACCCGAGTATTAAATGGGATGGGTCTGATTTTACTTGAACCAGACCCGATTACCCATTTACCCATTTCAAAATATAAATATAAATAATACTAATAGAATTAAAACCCTCTCAAGACTCTATCAGTAAATGATCCATTTGTGCTTTAAATGTTGAAGACTATTGGTTGATTAGTGGGTGATTCTATTGTTATGTTTTCCCAAATAAATTTGGGGGCCTTGCTTTAAATTTTTTTTCTTTATTAGAGTCTTTCATCGAAAATTTTCCCTCCACTTCTGTCACGCCCCGCTTCCCAAAATACGCTGGAGCGGAGACGCGATGAGAGTCGGCGACGTATATACGCGAGGAAAATACCCCACGTATACACGCTAAGCCTAAATGTAACCTGAACAAGCTATGAATCAGAAGCATAATAATAAATGATCACAGCAATAATACATATAATGACAATCACAAGGATAGCAGATAAATGATGGCAAGAAAATGGCAGCTGAAAGCGATAGAGGTAGAATCAAGAAATGGCAAGAATATAAAAGAGATGAGGATACCAGAACAGAAGAAAGGGCGTTCAGTTCCTCGCAAGACGAACGGTCTCATCGAAACCTGCACATTAGAACAATCATCCAATATCTGGACGTGCAAATCCAGGGTCGTCAGAACGCGACCATGGTGAGTGTGTGTGTAAAGGGAAAAAGCTCGTGCAGGAAGAACAATGTGCATAGATAATAGTAAGAATAACTGCAGATAGAAAAGACTAAATAACAAAATAAGT
The DNA here is from genome assembly GCA_038442645.1 of Agave tequilana. Classification (NCBI taxonomy): domain Eukaryota; kingdom Viridiplantae; phylum Streptophyta; class Magnoliopsida; order Asparagales; family Asparagaceae; genus Agave; species Agave tequilana. Next base: position 104,698 of record JAVJIF010021752.1, read on the forward strand.
AACTGAACAGTAACACATATGATAACCACATGAATACAGATAGGAGATAACTGGCACAACTGTAAATATGCAATCAATGTCAAGGCGTGTAATCTATCACATGTCACTAGGTTGACATCCAAGTCTGGTCATAAGTCTGGTCCTGGTTACAATCATGTATACAGTCATATGTCATAAGGCAGGGTAACCATTCAGGGCATAACACAATGTGTTCATTCAAATCATTCAATAACAATTAGTAGGGTTCTATGTTATCTTTGTCACTTTCCCACCGGCGTCCCACAACATCCGACAGTTCACCCTGGAGCCCGCACATCCAGTAGAACTCATTCGAACTCTGATATGCGGGTATCATTGTTCGAATAGGGAAAGAGAACCAAATAACATGTATTCAAGGTGTCATCAACATACAAGTGCGTGTGAATGCTAATAGGCACTGAGAATGTAATATCACGCTAAACCAGGTGGCACAATCAGTAGATAGCCCTACAGATTCAAGAGGTGGCCCCCACAGATTCAAGAGGTGGCCCCCACCACGTGTGTGGTGTGGCACTTTGCTCCGTGTGGCACTTTGTTCTGAGGGGAATGGATTCTAGAGGTGGCCCCCACGGATTCAAGAGGTGGCCCCCACCATGTGTATGATGTGGCACTTTGTTCCGTGTGGCACTTAGTTCCATTCAGGATCCACCGGACGCTAGTACGATTGTGGGATACATCTTCGTCATCCCGACACCAGGCGGCAAACCGCCGGACGCCGGTTTGACTGTGCTATTAACAGGGTAACAGTGCATGGGACATGGATACAGATATCAGGTAACAGTGTCATAGTCATGCCAAGGTCCCATGAAGGTGCCAGGTGTACAGTCAGTTAGGTAATGCCATCAGTAACAATCAATACCTTATGCCATTTCAATTACTGGGATGCTACGGGACGGTAACAATATCAGTACAGTAATAATCAATCAGTAATCGTATACACGGTGAACAATATCAGTAACAGTAACAGTAACAGTAACCGTGTATACGATGAACAATAAAACTGTATAAGGTGTTACAGTCAACAATCATTTCCCCGTAACTCCAGTAATCTGAATACTAGGTTTATCAGTCAGGTGCCAAGCATGACCAGTCAAGTTCAGCTCACGAATATCCAACTAATTCTCACCTGTCTTATCATCAAAAAGATAATCAAATCTACTAATGAACTGATAACTGCTATCTGGTGACTCTGAGTACAAGATCATTGATATCAACTAGGTCACTATCACAATAACTCAAACTCTATCAACTGACGTAATCCAGTCTCTAACTTCATAACAAGTCCACATCCATATCTGAATGAATCATCATCTAAGTTATTACCAATAAAAGAATAACAAGTCTGAAAAGTACTCTACATGAGATATATCGTCTGACCTCAAATATCCGAATAAATTCTTAACTGAATTATCACCAAGCAAGGAATATTAAGTCTGATAATTGTTCAGATAAATTGTAGATCATAAACCACAATCATAAACCAATCCAACATAAGATCAATCTAGTATACAGTCCAAGTTCCTTTACAATTAGTCCCAGTCTAAAACAGTAATCATCTATTCATGAAATGATATAACTCTAATATCTCAATGTCTAAGTACAAAATCCATATATATCTAATGCTCAACTAAGCACTTAATCTATCCAATCAATAGATCGAGTCAAGTCACAGTCTAAAGGTATATCAAAACTAGGCCTAAGCCAACAACGCTAAACAATAAACACATGAAATGATGCTGAAACAAGCTCATGTCAACTAGGTATTTAAAGTAAACAATCATAGACACCTCATGAACGAATACCAATAATGAAACTGGTAAAATATAACAGAAAATCACATGAAATGATAAGAGCAACATGTAAATGCAACTGTCAATGGTAAATAAGAAAATGAGACAAAAGCAAACACTCACATGAAATGACGTAGTTTCGGAAGCGAATCGCCATCTGGTCTTCACTGCACGAATCGGTACTGATCTACGGATCATCCCATGGATCGGTCTTTGAATCTCCTGTGTGTCGGGTCCACAACAACACGAATCCGGATCGGGTCCGGGTCTCCTGCAACGGATCCGGATCTCACGAATGGTCCGAAATGCTGAAGCATGCAACCAACACATACCAATAAATATAAATGTATACTAAACACTCTCCCGAGCAACCCGACACATACGTGTACACCCACGTACATGTACAAGTATACACATACATACATACCTATTAATTAAGACCCATTCATTAATAACTAAACTATACATATAAATGATTAAAGAATAAATTCATGCATAATATATACCATGCATAACTACATGCATATACATGCATACACCAACATCCCACTCACGCACAAACCCAAACACATTTAAATAACTTCCCAATTATTACACAAATGCCATTATACATGTAAATAAAGCTAACCTCGGGGCATCTTGCGGCGCACCGATGGAGGCTCCGACGGAGGCGTACGGGGTCGCGGAGGGTGTCGTTGGATAGAACAACTCGCCGTGAAGGGCGTGGGGTGCGTTCGCGCTCGCCGACGTCGATCAACGGCATCCCGCGGAGAGCCCGAAAATGGTTCGGAGTAAGGATTTGCCGCACACAATGAAAACACACACATATCAAAAGACACTTTCATGCACAGCAAGCAATATTGCAGACTACTTTCAAGTACATTCCACTTTAAGGATATAAAGCCTCAAGTTCAAAGATCATGAATTTTCAAAGGATGAAAGCAGTATAATACAACTCGTTAAGAACACAAAATTGCACAAAAAAAAAATCTGAACTAACCCCAAAACATTTTCAATCTTTCTGGTAACAGGATTTGTTACAAGGTATTATTTGGATTCTAGTTTAAATAAAAAGACCTGACATCCAAAAAAATCCAACATTAAAATGCTACAGATATAAAATATTAAGGGGCTCACCGTCAGAGTGGTGACCAGGAGGAGGGGCTTGGACTCAGACTTCGCCCAAGGGGCTGACGCACGCGGGGAGAGGGGCACAGGCTGGAGGTGCTCTCGGCTAGGCGTGGTGGGGTGTTGTGCTACTGCTAGCGCGCTGGATCTGCAGGGGGCGGAGAGAGGGAGCACGGCCAGGTTATGGGCCTGCGGCAAGGAGGGAGAGCGGCACACGCTGCTGGAGAAAGCAGCCAACAAGGAAATGGTGGGATTCGGATCTGCTGGAAGGGGGGTGGCCTGGGCTCACCGTGGCGTGATGACGGCGCTCTTGCGGAAGAGATCGGAGGAGGAGAGGCCGGATGAGGGTGGAGAAGATCGGCCAATGGGGAAGTGGCGAAGAGGGTTGTTGCGGGTGCTTGCGCTGCTGCTGATGATGGGTGTGGCGGCTGTGTTAAAGAAGGAGAGGAGGATTTGTTTAGGTTAGGGTTAGATTAGGTCAAGTTGAGATTATATAGGATTAGTTAATGGGTATGGGTAACGGGTTGCGGGTTGGATCCAAATAGGTGGTAAATGGGTATAGGATCACCAATGGGTATTGGGTTTAGATAATCATGAAAATGGAAATGGGTATGGGCTAAAAAGATAGTAGGTAGGAACATGGATACTAGGGAATAAGAAATAATGCAACTACTAATTAAAGAACAAATAATAATATTAAATAATTAACACTAATACCAACAACAATGATAATAATCACCACTAATAATACTAATTAGTATAATACTAATTTAGAAGCATAGTAGCAATATTAATTAATATTGATCATAAGAATAACAATTTAGAAAGAATAGAACTAGTAGTTATTACTAATAATAATTATGACCTATACATGTAACAAAATGAAATTTTGAGGTACAACAATAATTTAATAAATAATAAAACCATAGCAATGGCAAAAATTACTAGTTAGCAATTAAAATGCTAATAAGTCATATTGGTAAATATAAAATGTCAAATTACTATTTACTATCTCAAAAATAATTTCCATATTCAATAATATTAATCACAAGAAGAAGTAATAAATTAAGTGGATAAAAAAATAATCAGTAAATTATAATAAATACTTTAAAAAA